>JAHWFP010048720.1:4735-23227 GCA_023313725.1 Lithobius niger | reverse complement strand
ATGAGATTTTCATCTAGCCCTAAACTAGCGGGTAGCTTGGATAAGGCCATTGACATAAACTTGAAAGAGTCCACCAACTTTATGCCTTCTATTTTTGCGGTTATTATTTTACCTCCCGCATATATGACGTCGGTAGGTTTGACTCCATTATCTAATGCCCATCTAATTAGGAAGAGAGAATCGTATCCAGAGTTATTATGTGAAATGAGAGAGAGGTTCGAATCCCTGGCATGTGACTCAAACAACCAATGACAAAAATCGTCTAGAGTGCTTTCACCGTTCATAAACACTTTGTGTTTGTCACCACAACGAATACATGTAGGTTTACCAAAACAGTAAGTGCATGCAATATCGATAACCGCCAAATTCACGCTGTGTAAAAAAAACTCCCTGTCCTCGCTGTCAGTTACTCGCTCAACTTGCGTCGTTTCGAGGTCGTAAACAGCTAACCGCACGCAATCGCGTTTTTTGAGGAGTGGTAAAGGTTGAATGTGGCAGCGGTGCTCTAGCCGACACCACTGTTTGCATATTTTACAAAAACGTTGGCAACAGTGATGCGGTGTCCTGCTATTACCCTCAAACGTTAGAAAACAAATCTTGCATTTAAACAGCGATTTACAGACTGTAGAGTCTTTGAAGGGTGGCTGTTTGCTATAATGGCGGACTAAACATTCCGTATTTCTGAACAATCTGTTACATGCCGAACATGGCAACCAGCGTTTCAGGAAGCAAACATATTTAGGCGAATGACACGAGGGACATTTATGCTTTTGGCAGGCGTGGCTTTTAGGTCGGGAATACGGCCTCAGACAGGAATGACAGAAAAATCGGGATGAGAAAATAAACCGCGGCTTTAAAATTCCGAAATAGTGATTGGCGTGGCAGAAAAGATAGATGCGCTTAGAGCTAGAAGGCCCCTCGAAGGTAACCTGGCACTGCGTTCCATTTTTTTGGAATAACACAATTTGGTATTCTGTCAAATAATCCTGAAATTCTTTCAAGTCAACAATAGAACATCCATCTTGGCGAACACAGACGCCGGCGTCGGCGTGCAGCTGTAAAGCGAGCTTTTTTTGCACATTGTTCGATTTACGAATTTGTCTATATAATTTTATGTCCTTATCAGCGAATGCTTTGCAACAAACTATCGCTCTAGCCAAACAAAGTTTATCTAAGCCGTTTTTTGGGAACACGACCGACCTAGCTCCCCCTGTTGATAGTCATGCTATAACATTTGTGCGTGACATTTTCTTTTTCGGGAAAGTGCCGCCTCTGGGTATCTCGATATGAGTTACTTTAATCTCGAGCTTATTGAATACATCTATTTCCCGACCACTTTGGTTAAGTTTCAAAATAAGAGCCAAAATGTTAGCGACGCTGAAAGATTCCCTGGCATGTAAGGGAAGGAACAAGCTATTTTCAAACCCACTCCCCCCAATACACACACCTACATAGTCGGTGGGTCGGAACCCATCCAGGACACGCTCAAATATGTCGGTGAAAAGTTGGTCTATATATTCTATAGGATCTAAACGGTTTCTAACCAAATACTGGGCGTCAATAGGGGGAATTGTCACCGTGTAGACATTTGTATTAGTGCTAAATTTTTTTATGTATTTCCCCATGCATTTAACGATGCTGAATCTATCGTTTTTAAAGGTTTCGGTTCCCTGAGTCTGACAATCATATTCGGGAAGCTTTTCGGGACAGGATGATTTTAATGTCGGGCCTCCCCCAACTTGATTAGAATAAGCTATTGGAAAAAACAGAGAAGTAGTTTAATAAATTGAGCTGCGAAAAAGCGAAGCGTGCATTACGCAATCATGGTCTCTTTGGCTCGGGGAATTGAACTTACATCCCTGACAGGGGAGCCGTGTATCTTCTGTGTTTTTGCTGCATTTCGGATGTGCGATTTCTTGTTCACACATGTAACATTTCTGTAGTTCGACAACTTCCGGCTCCTGCGTAGCCTGGGAGGAAGAAGAAGAAGGGAGCGGGTCGTCGGTCTTTTTAACATCACTTTTCTTTTGTGGGCGTCGTTTGCTTTTTTTTTTCTCTGGCTCGCTTCCGTCGACCGCTACGTTACTCTTTCTTTTTTGCTTCGGTTCATTTACGGCCATTGTTGGCAATGTTACCGCAGGTGAAGGTGTCAACTCGCATATTCTCTGCGTCCAGCAAGCGACTGCCTGCGATATATGAGGGAGCATATATTTCATGCTGAGTATATCGAATTCAGTTAATGCTACGGATTTGTCTGCACTTTTAAGGATCAGCACATTGTCGGCCACGGATTCGATCGACACGTTCCCCGATTTAACTGATATACTCGAGTTAGGTTGACGCCAGTAGAGTTGCGCTATTATCCCTAACCACTCTGTTGGATCTAATACCACGCTGTCATTTTCTCCGTGTTTTCCAATAGCTATTTTCACTACGTTTACCGTCGGAACTATTCGTATGAAATTTAACCCGGTAAGTGGGAAGCAATCGCAATATGGGATGGTTTGGTACGCCATGAGACTGTGAGGGAGAGACAAAAATGAAAAAAAAGGGACATTACTTATTTTTTTTTCACTCCAACCACATTTCGGTTTGGGATGTGGGGGATTCGATCTGAACTGTGGGGGGCTCTATCTCTTTCAGTTTTTTGTCCAAAAGCATAGTGATATCAGTGACGTAGCCTATCAAGCCTGCAAATTGGCGATAGTTTAGTACAATGTACTTTTTGCTGTATTTTTCAAGTATGAATTTAGCCTGATAGACTGAGCCAGATTGTGACACTATCACTTTTAGGCCGGCTCCATAGTTCCGGCCGGTCATAATTTGCTGCTGTAAGTTGCGCTCGCTCACGATCTGATTGTAAATGCCGTGATCCTTAACAAATTCCCGCCATTCGGCGACAGTAAACGAGACCCCACGGCGTCCTGGCAGGATCCCTACTCCTGGGGTTATGAATTCCCGTAAATGTACGTACGCACGTCCCTGAAAATCTGTCACTTGTACGTATATTTCACCCCCTATGAAGTAGGTGTTTTTGGCTTCAATGACTCTATCTACTGAAGCTGATGATGTTGCCATATTTTTTTTTTGTTCACTATGTATATGAAAAGAAATAAAAAAGGACATAGCCTTCCTTTAGGTTTTTTTTTTTGCCCTATTCCGCACGTAAAATGAAATAAAGGAACCATTTAGGCCTACCTGTTCCTCTCTGCTTGCACTGCTCTGGTATACTGCTCCGTGGCCTTTCGGATTGTTGGATATCTGTAAACATAAATGTAAAGAAGCCCGTTAGCAACCGGCCAAGTCCTCGCACTCTTATTTTTTTTTTCAATATTAACGTAATGCCTCATTAAACAATGCTTACCTCTACAATTGCTGAGTTGTTGGTTCCAATGGAGAGATCGGCGGGTTAGTGAATTCTTGGCTGGGGTGATGGTTTTATACTTGGCCAAATTGCATTGTTTCAAGTGGAATAGTTGCTCGACAAATCAGCACCGGTTATTTTCCGTAAGGGTGTTACGGTACTCTATTTTGGTCATTTATTCGATTGGTTAGTCTCATAGTACCGTCGCTCATTGCACGGCTCGAATCATGTGACGACTTTCAACCAATTGCGAGGCGTGTACTACGTCACGATGTGGGCCGCCCATTTCGCTCGAGGCAGTGTTTTTTTTTTGGTGGTTAGCCCGTTTTTTTGTCTTTTCGGGTTAAAGGGCTTATACGAAAGGTTTAACGTATAATAGGTCGGTTGTCTAGAGATCTAGGTCGCGAGACGTTAACTACGCGTCATTTTTTGACAGTACTGACAGCTTACATATAGCCCGTCACTTTTTGTTTTGACGAATTGATAGGGGGGACCATTATTTTCTTTTAGTTGAGGGGTCCCACGCTCTCTTGACAACCGTAAATAGCCGATAAATGTTGTAACTACATTCCTACGCCCATAACAGTATTAACCTCACGACCTCTGGCCTATATACCGTTACGTTAATGGACAGAAACGCGTGACGGATTGGGTCTTTTTACAATAGTCATTCGTTCTTGTCATTTCTGTATAGGCAATTCAGAGGTCTGAGGGCCGTAGGGGGGAGGATGTCTGGGACCACCGTGTTAGGGGGCGGGATTGTTCGTATTATAGCCCCGAGCAATTTTAGACTTACCGCTTTTTGACGAGATCCTTACTTCATTCTGTTGTGATAACTGTTCGGAACACACCTCACTAGCTATCACCTCTTGGATATTTTTTTTAGTATGGATCCTCCAGCGCATCTCGTGAGTAAACATCGTCTGTTTCGTATGCTAGGAACTTACGCACTTTTTTTTTTTATTGACTTTTTTTTAAAAATTGGTTTTTCATTAGACAAATACCTCCGACATCCTTCTCGTGCAGGAGATTGGTCTGTGGGGGTCGCATACTCATCCCCCGCCTGCTAGCCCGTGCCCTCTACCCACTTACTCGCCTGAAAGCCCCGACCCAACGCCTCCCCCAAGTCCTAGGCCGGCCGCCCGTGAACGCGACGAGGTGATTAACTCGTACTTACATGCTATTGTTAGGCTTTTTTTTTTCTTTCCCTCCTATAATGCTGTTATTTTTCTTTCTTTTCTCTCTATTGTAGTTAGTCGCCGATATGCAAGGGATCGCCGTCTCGCGCGACTTGCTATTGTACGCCCTGTTTGAATGTTTCAAACGGGAAAGGGCAATACATCGTGCCCTACGTCGAAACCTGGTTGATGCTGGGGCGCTTCCAGCTGAGCCCTAGTTTTTTTGCTCTGGTTTTTTTTTTGCACCTATCTTTTAGACCATCTCTTTCTTTATTTACAACCCTTTCCTTTTTTAAGTCCATTTACGATTTACTTTGAAGTCACTAGCGTTGTATATTCGACAAATTTCCGCATATCCGCTATATTTTTTAGTGACAAGGTCTGCGTTTTGACTAACATCACGCAGCCACCCAAAATTTGAGCAATGAATGGTGGTAATAGACAATTTTTAACGCGACTTAATTACCTTTATATAGTTATTCGTAGTATTTAATCTACGTTGTCTATTATCACTGGCGAACTATATACCTGCCCGCGGTATTGCTTGCTTATTTGTTGTATAAGTGTCGTACCGTAGTGTCTTTTTTTTTCTACACATGTATTAGTGCGACGCTGACGATTTATTTAGGTAATTCTTACAGCTGCGAACTGATATACGTGATCTGTCACTCACAGTACGACATTTATCCTTGAAATAACAACATATAGACGCCATTTCCCCCCCGAGGGTTAGACCAGGTGTCCTTGGGTACAGCGTGTCCGCCTTGTCCTACGACTTTCTCTAACAACAGATAAAAATCTTTTCCATTTTGTTTTTTTTTTCTACTTTTTTTTCAGCTAGGGTGAGATTCAACAGCCCAAAGAACGCGTTCCTAGTTTTTACTTCTACTCTGAGCTGATTTGTACTAGGCAACTGGAGGAAAAACAGTTATCGCGGGCGGGCGACGCACAGATGCGGCAGGGATATGAGGCGGGTATCTAGCGTTCAATGAGGTAAATGTTGATCCTAGGTGCACGTGGGCCGACCAATAGACCCAACTCTGTGCTGAAGTGTACTAGTCACCTGGAGGAAACAGTTATCCCGGGCGGGCGACGCGTAGATGCGGCAGGGATATGAGGCGGGTATCTAACGTTCAAGGGAGGGAAAATGTTGATCCTAGGTGCACATGGACCGACCAATAGACCCTAGATGCACGCGCCTACCCCCCTAGGATTTAAATGTGGTACCCAAAAAGCATGGGGCTCTGTTAGGCTGTAACCCTATACTAGACACCCGGGTGATCATAACTACTGAGGACCAACTTTAACACAGCATTTCCAGCTCCAAACTTTTGAAGCTACTCGTGGTCACTCCCTTAAATTAAAATACCAATATCATAAGCACGAATGGGCCAGACATACTTTCGTTTCTAGATTACTACCTATTTGGAACAACTTACCCGAGTCAGTGGTTTCGGCCCTCTCCATAAATGCATTTAAAAACAAATTTGACGCTCATATCGCGCGTGTTGCACCTGCGCAAACTACTCATTTTTATACACGTTGAAGTTTTGTACACTGCATATCTGGCTCTGTATATGTTTACAAAACTGACGTTTCTGAACATAATGCTAACCATAAACTAGCTATACTATTCTTTGAACTAGAGCAAATTTTGTTGTATTTTTTATATCATATATTAATACACTATATGGCATGCAGATTTAATTTACTATATTTAATATCTTCCATGAAATTACTGTTCTAATTTATACTCTGTCTCAAAATTGTGAACTGGACCAGAAATTTTTCTGTTCGGATAGTTTTGTCTGAATGCCAAAATGATGCATGGTGAGTAGATAGTTGTTGTTGTTACTACATAGAAGCATGTTAGTTTTAACCAGATCAAGCAAAGATGTTATTGTTAAGTTTATATCTTGTATGTTAATATTTTCTATATTGTTGTTTGTACTCCGTTCCATGCCCGTGTCATATAATGCCCTTTGGGCGCATTGACGTCATTAATAAAGTTAAAGTTAAGCCACCATGACTACAGCTCAACATAAACTGGAACAGGCAATTCTCAACTTGGATAATTGTAGTTGAACACATGGAGCACTATGAACGAAAACTAGTGTCCATTCGTTCGTGTCCATGTGTTAAACTGCAGACCGTTCTAATTGTATTTTATGATTTTATTTTTCATGTTTTATTACCGCTAGTTTCTTTGTGACTGATACTAGATTAGAAATACAAACAATACAAAACAAAAACGAACTTGTTTGGTGTTTAAGGTAAGGTTTAAATGATCCGAAGTCGAAACAACAAAGAAACATAAATAAATTTTCCCGTAAGGTTTCATATACCACAATGTTCCTGTACTATTAAGTCCACGTGAAACCTTACTGCTGTATGCATATTTTTTTTTACAGTTTTTACTTTAAGACACGATAGGTCAGATAGGTGCATTCTACTTGGCTAAACGACATCTCTGAAAAATCATAAAAGCCATAATTTTAGTATGCTTAGTACAGACCTACAGATTAAGTAATTCAGGGTTCGTGCGATTCTTGAAAACCTGGAAATGTCTTTAAAAATAAAAGTGAAAGACCAGTCCTGAAATCTTGAATATGAAATCTTAAAAAGTGGTGCATGTATCATCAAGAGAAAGAACAGAAAAGAGACGACTTGACTTGAAGAATGCTTGAAAATGTAGCCCCGAAAGTAGGTGAATATGTAGCCTATATTATACACTATATTATTCTTACAATAATTTCGAAGTTGGTCTACGGTTTTAATTTTATTTACGTGTCTGATGGTCGAATACATCAGTAAGGTTTTACTTAGACTAAACACTGCGGTATGAAACCTTACAGGAAAGTTCATTTGTGTTCCTTTGCTGTTTTGACTTCCGATCAGTTAAACCTTACCTTAAGCATCAAAAGAGTTCATTTTTGTTCTCTAATTCGTGATACTTTGACATACCAAGTTGGTCTTGTGTCTAGTTGCAAATAGGCTGTGTCCTTAGTACGCTTGATATCAGCGGCCGTTCACTGATGGGTCGAAGTCAGATGTTGGCATGGCGTGTGCTTGTGTGTGTAAGTGAGTAACTGTTGCCCATCGCCTTCCGTCAGGCTATTCTGTGTTTTCTGCAGATTTTTTGGCTCTCGGTTTAGCGGTGGATTGGATCCTTGACCTTCAGGGCACACAATTCATCATCTTCAGCGATTCCATGAGTGCCCTGGAATCCTTGGCGAATTACAATCCTCGGAACCCCTGGACACAACGTGTCCAAGCTTTGCTTTCCCGCTTGCCTGGCCAGCAGAAAACAGTGCTTTTCTGCTGGATCCCGGGCCATGTTGGGATAGGTGGAAATGAGCAGGCTGATTCTGCAGCGAAAGAGGCCCTTTCTGGCCCTCTCGAAAGGGATCTCAGCCTTGTTCCCTCAGACGCTTTTCCAACTCTACGTCTGAGGTTACACATTTTTTTGGCAAACCTTGTGGGACAGACAGGACGGCAATAAATTGCGCGCTATCAAAGCACTGTCAAGGAATAGCACTCGGCGTGTCGCCGCAGTCGCCGTGAAGAGGTGGTGTTGGCCCGTTTGTGCATTGGTCACATCCGACTTACTCACTGTTTCTTTTGAGGGGGGTTGACCCTCCTGAATGTTGTTGGTGTCGACGGCCACTTACGGTCCGGCACTTCCTCATTGATTGTCGCCGTCGTGATGGTGTTTGTCATCGTTTCCATCTTCCGCAGAACATTGAACGTCAATTGGGTGATAAGTATGTCCTCCTGTCCGGTGTTTTTCAATTTTTGCAGGAGGTACAGATGATTGACTTGATTTAGACTAGGGGTTTGTATATCTCTGTAATGTGTGGTGCAGTGGCAACCCGGATCACTGCTCTGTGACTGAATTTGGCACTAACGACCAAGCTGTCGACACGCCATTACGCCTCAAACCCCCCCCCCCCCCCAGTTGTAAAAGCACTGAATTTCGCTCGCTACTTCAGTGCAAGTCTTTCTTTCGGTAGTTGGTTTGTCCGCAGCTCTCTTTCAGCAGCTTTGGCTTTTATTTGTAATATAGGACGCCAAGCCAAATAGGGAACGGACATTTTGGGTTTAACACGGGTGGGTGACGTCAAACTATTGTACATGAACTAATTCGTAATAAGGATAAAGCTTCCTCTTCACGGAAAGTGCGGGTGAATTGTTGGCTCACCATCATTTTTAGCATTCGTTCAATCTTCAGTCTTCAGTCTTGAAGTGTACATGTTTGTTGTGATTTTGATTTGGGCGCATGGCTTCGGCCCAGGCTCAATAAAATACAAATACAAATATTCAGTCTACGTCTTGCGTCTGGCTTTTGCTGATTGGCATTGTTGCATAAAAAGTATGTTTAAAACAACGTAAAACAACAAAACGGATCGTTCAGGGTCCAGTGACTCCGGAATTAAATGGTACGACTAATTGTAATTGGCAACCCGGACCACTGCACTGTGACTGAGGTTGGCGCTAATGACCAAGTTGTCGACGCGCCATTAAGCCTCAATCCCCCCCCCCCCCAATTGTAATTTCTTTTTCTGTGAAGGGCACATTTGCGGAAATGTCTCTTTCAAATGAGCTAAGAACAAGCTTTCTAGGACAAATGGTTTAGTCAGTAGAGACCTTGTATGCACGTAGTGAGTACCAGCTCTCCGGGTTATTGGCCCGAAAGAAACAACGGTCTAACAATGTTTTTTTTTTAAACTGCGGGCCAATGCCTACTTAGTTATTTTAAATCATGAAGTATCAACGAAACATTAGGAAATAGCGTTGTAACTATAGTGTTACTGCTGACTGTGGTTTCGAATTTTTATTAGTATTTTTTACGCTACAAACATATGGACACGTCTTCGTCACTATCTGTATCCAAAAATGAAACTATATTGACGGCCATACGATAGGCCTTTGATTAGTGTGGGCATTTCTATGCGTAAATTATTTTTTTTCCGCAGATCTTTACGCCTCCTTGCGTCGTTCTTGGAATGGACTTTCTCTTCCCCTCCCCCACCAACTCCCCACCCGTTAGTTACGCCAGTGCCAGTCAATAACATGTACTTTCAAATCATATTACAGCTAGCGCTGTACTAGCTAAATTTGCGTCACTGGCTTATTGACAGAGGCGAATTTATGTTAATATTTATACATTTGAATTTATATTCGTAGGGGCGGTTCCCTTTTCAAGATAGGCCTACCATTAGTGCGTATCAGCATATCACATTTCCATTTCCTCCCCCTCCCCATCATAAATATTGACAGGTCTCTAACGTGAGAGTGTAGTTACTGTCAAAAATGGCCTTCTTCCTTCCCGTCCTGTCTCTTATCCGTCAAATGGCGATACTATCGGGAAATAAATAGGTCTAACCTTGGTGGTATTAGTAAGACATTCATGCCCCAATTCTCTCATCCTTTCCTTTCCAGCCTATTTCCAAGCTATTTAAAACAGTTTTATTTTACTTCCTGCATTTATTTATTTCACGTGTCGTTTTACTTTTATCCTTTGTATATTTCGGTTCCCAACCCCCACCTCACTCCATGCCGCCGCCTTCCCATCGTTCCCACGTGCAGATCAGATAGCATTTAGAGAGCACTGTTCATTGACAGACCTGTGGTTCTAGTAACAAATTGTTTATTATTATTATTATAGGGATGTCTATAAATGTCTACACACCTTTGTAGGACAGGGGAGCATCCACATTGTAAGTAAACTTCGAAATCGACCGCTTGTCACAAGGTCAATTGGGATAGAAGGTGTGGTACCCGCTTCCTGGCTTCTGACAAGTTAAACAAAATGAGTTCCTCTCCTTAAGCGCATTTAAACGTTGTTGATTGCTAGTTCCGGTTTGCTCGGACCAATCACAGCAGCATTCACTTCTATGAAATAAAAACCAGTTTAGAATAATTTTTAATGTGCATTCTCAGTGAAAGTAATCAGCGACACTGGTTCGACAATTGGTCATAGGGGGTCGCCACTCACCTACTGGACCTTTCCTTTATGCCACTCGTGGTATTATGAAATGACTCAATGGTAATGATTCAAAATCTCTCGAGCCTCAGGAGGTTTTGGTAACAGATAACCATCGGTTTATGTGCAAAATGATGGAAGACAGTGCCACATGTCAGTGATTCCATCACCAAGCTGCTGAGTAATTTAACGATCTGTTGTAAATAATCATATAGTTTTGAGTTTCATAGACAATTGGCCAAGTGTTCAGCAGGCAATGACGAATCAGCAAATCAATCGTATAAGACGCGAACTTTCTGCCTGCCACTGCATCTTCACCACTTCGTAATCCCAATCGTTTGACTTTCGAGTAATATGGTAAGAGAAAATTCTGTTTTTTTTGTTTGTGTAATTTTTAAGTGCGTTTCGCAAAGCGAGCCTTGAACAGATTGGCTGAATTCTGATTGGACGAGAACAGGTATGGAACGCAAAAGACGTCAAAACGTACCGACTAGGTAAGGGCAATTAAAAAAAATCTCTCTTTTAACAGGACTGCACGCACATCGAAAAGTCTGCCACATTACTCCTTTTTTCCCACTTCGTGAACATTTTGCTGCATGTCATTGTCAAGTCCTGTTAATAATCAGCTAAAATCAGTTTGTTGCATTCAACGTAAAATTACGTAGTACTTATATATAAAGAATGCATAATATTAAATTTCATAATACTAATACATACAAACTTTAAATTATAAAGGCTAATTTAAAAATAGTTCATATTTTGACGTACGAAGTTTTTTTTATAGGCGCTTGTAAAATACTTTGATAAAAATATAAAAACAAAAGCCGGCCACTCGCATGGTCGTTTTTGCTGACAATCTCCTGTTAAACAAGGTACTTTTTTGATTTGCCCTAAAAAGTCAACTTTATGAGAAAGGAGCGACTTTGACGTCTTTGCAACTTGGCAACGCTTCAAATTTCGTTCTGTTTTTTGAGGGCTTTGCTGAACGCCTGGACCAACGACTACAAGCTATGGCAAATTGCACGTGTTTTTACCTGTTAAGAAACTGTTTATCGACCAAGAGAAACCATTACTCGCTTCAACTTGGATTTTGTATGTCTGTCTGTCTGTCTGTTTGAGACACGATAACATTCACAATTTTGATAGGGTTGAACTTTCATGACAAAGGAGTTGATGCATGAAAAGCATGATTGGAAAAAGAAATTCGTACCTCTCATATTTTGGGAGGTATTGGTGTTTTGCGTCGTGTCAGATTGGTTGACTTGCTTTCCCTCGCTTGCTTTAAGCAGACATAAAAGGAGGGGAAAGGATGCTTTACGTGGGGCCATCTGTTGACAGACTTTGGAAACCTTGCTAATTCGCCATTCGAGTAACGTCATCCGTTAATAGACTTTGGAACTTTGCAAATTCGCCGCTTGCTGTCAAGAGATGGCACCACTCAACAAACATTACCTACGCGCCATTTTATTGACGTTTTCGGCCGAAATAAGGTCATATTTGTTTCGTCTCGCTCGACCGAGTAATTATGATCGTCAGCAATGAATTATATTCCTATAGGTTACAGGTGTAATAACCTTATGTTGTTGGATATTTTGTAGGTGTTGTCCCTAAATAAATAAGTAACAGTGTAAAGATTATTTACATGTACAGTATTGGACCATGACATTTAGACAAAAAATGTTAGTTTTCTGCTACGCTCCTTTATGGATTACTTCCTCCAGGGCGTGAATGGCTGCGAAAGTTCGATTGTTTTAAGGTATTGGTTTCAGAAATGTCGAATAGGCATATTTCATGTTGCAGGTTGGATAATGATGAACTGTTACAACGAAGGGTAGAAAAAAAAGGCCACGGAAATAACCGAAGGAAACTGTTTACCGTTTTTTTTATAGGTTGGGTTGACGGGGGAGGGTGATTGAGGCTTAACGGTGCATCGACAACTAGGTCATTAGTGCCAACCTCAGTCATAGTGCAGTAGTCCGGGTTGTCACTGCACCACGCATTACCGATACTAAACAAACAAACCTAGGTAAGGTAAGAAATTTCACCAGCAAACGGTTTTTCCTTCGGCTATTTTCCTCGGATTATTTTCCTTCGGCTATTTCCTGCGGTTATCTCCGACGTTTTTTATTTATTTTTTTATTTTCACAGCATTTCGTCCATTGGCTGTCTACTGTCCATTCCTTTTTATCTGGGCTTTCGTTCTGCGGAAATCTTTCTTTTTTTTTTCTTTTTCTTTCATTGGCTGTTTTTTCTAGGTTTCTTTTCCCTAGGCTTGTCTTTCCAAAGATTTTTTATTCCTAAATTCAACGTTTCTTGAATGCATTTCTTAAAAATATAACCGCAAAATTTACTTTCAAATCGACTTTAAAATAAAATCAATTTTAAAACTGTAGCTCTATTTATATTTTTAACTAAATGGAGCAATACTTTTAAAGTCAATAGAATACTTTACAGATAGGTTTTGTCACGCATAATGCTCCTTTTTTCCTGAGACTGTAAACAAGCCACCACATTTTCTTGGCCTACCCAGATTCCATAAATAGAGATTTGCAGTTTGTGTGATTGACTGACTTCATTCTGTGGTCAACAAATTAAATTTTTTTCATTTGCAATAGCAGACACAGTATTGTATCATACACGGCGAAGTGATAGCCGTGTATATATGATTGAAGTCCTCTCTCCAGCAAAACTAAAACTATTAATTTCTCCGTTTCTATTCAATATATTTCGACCAAACTTGGCCAGATAGTGGATAGCAACTTTTCCAAATTTTACACCAACTTTTATGCAATTCCGTGCAAGAGTAAACGTAGGAAGCCACATGTAAAGGCGTAGGAGGCTTAGGGCCGAGACCCATAATAAACAAATTGAATTGAATTGAAAGTGTGGGGACATAGGGCCTTAGGGCTTCGTCGGGCAGATGACCGGGTGCGGTTAACGCTCGCTAAAAACCCTTTGACCCTTTTTTGAAAGTGTGGGGTATGATGTAGTGTAGTGTTCTGTAGTGTAAGTTGTTAGATGGGGCGTACGGCTGTGGGCCATGGCTCCAAATAAACTATCGTGAAAGAATCCGTGTTTCAGCTAAAGGCATATATTTTTAAACCAAACTAAGCTAGGTTCTTAATTTAAATTTGCAGCTAAAAACGATAGAATTGCGTATTTATTTCGCAGATGGAGGCTTTCAGAGCTGAGTTGAATTGTTTCAAAGTGGCCAGCAACAATCGACTGCATGCATAAAGTTTTGTAGTGCGACGCCATAGCTGTAAAAAAGGTACACGGATTACAAACAAAAACGTCAAGTGTGTCGTAAAAAAGGGGGACATATGATTGAATTTTCACTTGTTAAAATGAACACGGATAAAAATTGATGATTTTTAATTGAAATAATAAAATGTACAATTGAGAAAATTCCATCTGTTTAGGTGCTGTTGTACTTTACCAATCATATTCACCTAAACAGATAGCATTTTCTCAATTGTCATTTTATTATTTCAATTAAAAATCATCAATTTTATCCGTGTTCATTTTAACAAGTGAAAATTCAATCATATATCCCCCTTTTTTACGGCACACTTGACGTTTTTGTTTGTAATTTATTTTGCGGTTGTTAATATTCGTTTATTGAATTTAACAACTCCGTAATATTTAAGGATTTCCCATAACCAGGCATGATTAATCGATGTAGACTCAGGGGCGTAGCGAAGCCTTAGTAAGTAGGGGGGCGGAGACCCAAAAAATCCGACTATGGTCTAGATTTGCCGACTTCCATCGCAAATTTGTTTTAATGCTTTATCCCTTCATATACTGGGGAAGCTGTGTGGCGGTGGTGGTGGGGGGGGGGGGCGGTATGAGCTAGGCAAGACATTGTCTCATTCTCCCCCCACTAATTTTACCGTGCCCTCCTTAGTGGCCCATTAGACATTTTATTTCTACGTAAATGGCCAAAAAATGCATGTAATACATATATAGCTATACAAAAGAAATTGTAATGTACCTTACATTGTGAAGGCAGTTTTTTGCTGACATCTTCTCAAAAGGATGTGCACTTTAAGTTTCTGATGGGTGCCAGGCTGTAAACCTTGAGCGTGAAACACGCATCTGAAACACGTCTGACGTCACTGTTCCCATTTCGCGCCACTTTACTGATTCTTCCATTTCATTGGCTGTTGATTTTGCATTAAAGATGGCGACCAAAATGGCGCCCAACTATTACTCGATTTGTTGACATTTGGCCTATTATGCAAGAACTGTTAGTGTTACACAAAAGCAGATTGCATATCAGTTGTTTATATCTAAGGGTGGGAATGTCTTCTTTGAATCAAGGGTAATGAAAAGGGTCTACCACTATTAGGGACCGAGCCACGCCCATTTTACTAAGGGCTGGTATCACAATTACCAGTGAATTTTTCGCTCATTTTCAAATTTAAACTGCTCTTGTGACGGTTATAATTTAGATGAATGACTCCAAATAGGTTTATTCGTAAGGTGGGAATGTCTCTTTGAATCCAGGGTAATGAAAAGGGTCTACTACTATTAGGGACCGAGCCACGCCCGTTTTACTAAGAGCTGATAGCGCAGTTACCGTTCAGTTTTTCGCTCATTTTCAACCTTTGAACGGTATTAAACACAGAAAGCCAAAGGCTCAACAATAGTTAAATAAACACAGATGCAAACCTATTTACGTTGCCTTTTGGACTTATATGTCAGGCTGACTGAGTGGGGAATCGAACCCACGACTTTTGAAACCAAAGGTTGATGTCCTACCGCTGAGCCATACCGTCACAGCCAAAAGGAAACTCTGCCTATGGACGTTTCTTGTTGGCCTTGTCAGTATGGCTCAGCAGTAGGACTTCGCCCTTTCGTGTCAAAGGTCATGGGTTAGATTCCCTGCTCCGGCATTCTTGACATAAGTCCAAAAGGTCGGTCCACTCAGTATTACGCAGCTGCACGAGAAACACGCATCTGAAACGCGTCTGACGTCACTGTTCCCATTTCGCGCCACTTTACTGATTCTTCCATTTCATTGGCTGTTGATTTTGCTAATGAATCAACACAAAATTGGATTAACAAACGTACGAGGACCTATTTTTAAATTGTTTTAAAGTGCATTATGCTGCTTAAGTCCATTCAACAATACGACTGGAAATAGCAACGTTTGTTATAACGTGTCATCAGATGCAAAGCACCGTCACAATCGGGCATCGTAAAAGCATGCCATTGTTTTGGTTTCGGAATAATGACTTCGCCAACTCTCATCTTGGGTAATCTAATAAAAATTTGTTGGTTTGTTTTATTAATGTGTATTTTAACGTTCAGTAAAGATTGTGCGATCAGTTGTTTCAGAATTACTCATTAATTTTGTTAAAAACTACTCGCTAGTTGAAACAAACCTTTTTGTTAGCTTCTAAAAACCAGGCGTCGTTTGCTTCGAGGGTTGGTTTAGGAGCCAACTGAATCTCGCTCGAGAATACTTTACTACAGGAAATAGCTATGCTATCGCTGAAACGCGTTCAATCGAGTGAACCGACCCAATAGAACGGTCGAAGGTCCCTGGTCAAACCAAAATGGTAGAATTGCTGCATACAGGCAAAAGTGGTGCAAATTATCGACATTTGTTTGGATGTGGAATTTGAAAGAAAAAGTGTAAAGTTGTAAGGCAAAGTTAGATAAAGAAAGTCGAATCATATTATATACTAGATGTAAGCCCGTGCTACGCACGGGTGTTGTAATGATTGCGTGATGTTTCCATCACGGGGTTGGTTTGGTGCAGTTCTTTATATGTAAGTGGCAGTAAAGTGATTGATTGCGTTCAGAGCCGTAATTAAGGGGGATGCAAAGGGTGCAAGGCATCCAGGCCCAGGAGGCAAGGGGGCCCACAATTCAAAGCAGGTGGCCGAAAGTTTTTACATAAAACTTGTGTCCTAAGTTTTGTGGGTGTGCCTCCATTATTGAGGCACTCCATTTAGTTGTACTTGCTGGCCACCACAGCAACTTCCTGTAACCTGATGTGTGGCCTGTATGTTTAATAAAGGCTGTAAAGGTCAGTGTTGGCAGGAAGCCAATGCTCACTATTATGCCATTCAACCCCCTGTTATCATTGGACCCACACTCACTGGGAGGGGGTTCATACCCCCGCATCGGTAGTTAGCTAGGAGCTTGATAACTTAGGCTAACATAGCAAAAACCACTATAAAATAGGCCATAATCATGAACCCAAAATTCTTTAGTTTTGGGGGCTCTACATTTTACTCTTGCACCCCTTCCTTTGAAAAATGCTAGCTGCAGCACTGATTGTGTTGGCGTTGCCATGTGTTGCGATTTATTGACTTTTGACTTGAGTGTTGCTAGCACTGCTGCTGTTGTTTTGCAGTACAGTACAAATGAAGTGGCCAGCACAAACGAAGTGGTCATACGTTTTCTAGCAGGGAAGCATAAAATTTGCTCCCACCCAGAGAAAATATTTATTTACGTCAACATTTTCAATTACCAAGCACAACTGGAGGGGGAGTGGGAGAGTAGTAAGGAGACAGGTACAGCTGAAAAGGAAAATGAATGAATGGTCTTTTTTTTTTGGGGGGGGGGAGGGCTGCGGCGGTGGAGAACCATTTTCTGATGCTGGGTTGCGGGATTGGGAAAATGCGGAGGAATATGATGATGACACAGACCCCAAACATCGGCATATTCTTCGTTAGCGGCATAATGGGAGCTACTAATTTGTAACGTCACACGCCAAACGGGGTATAAGTAAATAAAAAAGAACTGATTGGCTATAAAAATCTGGCCGTCGGACTGATTTACTGCCAAACGGGAAAAAGGGCAAAAAGAAATAATAAAAAGTCATCGGTCGTCTCCCTTAGTAACGTGAGGCCGAGGGGGGTGCAAAATGGAAATAAACACCTTTGTTTCTATTAAGCCGTAAAGAACAAAAATACCTATGTTAAGCCATGGGAACAGCTATGTTTTGAAAAATGAATAAAAGGAAAACCCGTGTGTTGATGATTAAAGCATCTTTTGGCTTCGCATCGCTTGCACTTGCACTATGCAACCAACGCGTGAGTACTGAGTAGTGATGGCGTGATTACGAATTAAAAACTTTATTCAGATTACAAAGTCATACAGAACACAACCATGACATAACGCTATGCAGTTAGGCTACCACGTTGATCAAGTCACTGAAATAGCCAAGCATTTTTTTTCTAAAACACCGAGCAGTTTCGTACTCAAAATCCCGATTGCTTCTTTTTAAACTTAAAAATTAGATGCTGTCTTTTGTTTACAACACAACTGCTAACAAATCCATACAGCTTGAACTGACTTGTCGTAAATAATAACTGTAGGCGTCGAACGATAGCTGCCGTAGATGCTGAGACAACGGTTCGTGCTACATTCACGCAAGTATAGCGGTCGTGCATATTGCTTCGTTCGCTTGCGTTGACTATCAAGAGATGGCGCCACGACTGTTGATCCGGGTGTTTACTTGCGGCCGTCCGTCGTGTGGCCGTCTCGTTGCGTCCATCTGACGCGACAACTCGATTTTATTAATAAAGATGGTTTATTTTTTGTTGTTATGCTTGAAATGTATTCATACGTAAAAGCAATAGTCTTCACTGATTCAAGTCATCACATTTCCAAAAGGTAATTTGATTTGTGTCATGGAACAAGGGAAGAGCGATGCAAGTTAGATAATAAAAAGTTAACATATTACATTACCACAAAAGGTTTTACTACCATGTCACTACCTGCATGTTAGTTCTTTGAATTGCTGGTTGAAGGGCTTCTCTTCTTGGTGGTAGCTGCTCATCATGAAGGTGTTTTTTTTTTGGTGAAAGCCACCATCTTACTTCACCAATATCAACCTACATGATATGGTAAGTATACCTGGCAAACAAACTTCTCTAAGATGTAGTAGGCCAAGATCCAAAAGCCTCTTTCAGTAGCTTTACATTCCTATCTTGGCGATTTTT
>JAHWFP010048718.1:32144-52778 GCA_023313725.1 Lithobius niger | reverse complement strand
AGTGTTGTTGCAATCGCAGAATTTCAAAAATTTCCTACAAATCTAAGTTCCACAGTCTAAAACGTGCAACCAAAATAGTTCTAGCTTCCACCAAAACTTGCGAATTTTCGACCTCATTAGTACTAGTTGTATTCCTCAGGCAACAGTCTAAGAGACTTGCATCATATTGTCCACACTTCAGCAAACTTTCTTGCTGTAAACATTTGAATTTTCCTCTCAACCACAGCTGGCCTTGAGTCGGGTCTCAGTGCTGCTTGTGTTGCTTACATCAAGATCTTGACATTCTTGTTCGTGATTCTTCCTCCCAGTTGGCATTGGAAAAGGAAGAAAATTCTGTCATCTTGCCTCGAGTTTTTCCGTCAAACCAGGTGTTATCATTTTCCAAATGTGTTTGTAGGCCGGCTCTTGTACATTCATAAGCTTGACTGACTGTTCATGGCAGTAGTGGATGGCCATCGACTCCAAAGCACGGAGGTGTGCCTCCTTGCTCGAGTTTGACTTGAGCATGATTTTCGTACTCTTCCAGTCCATCTGATGTTGTGTCTTTTTACAATGAAGTGCAACACCGTTTTTGGTATCTTGCTCCTCGGTGGCCTTCATGTGCTCCTTGACTCTAACGCAAATTCGTCTTTTTGTTTCTCCAACATAACCCTGCGGGCACTCCTCGCAGGGAATCCAATATACAACTCCCTTGGTGTTGGGCAGTGTTTCGATCAATATGATACGAGTCTCTGAGACTGTTGGCTGAGGAAGAAAAACCAGTACTAGTGGTGTCGAAAACTCGCAAGTTTTGGAGGAAGCTTTAACTATTTTGGTTGTGCGTTTTAGACTGTGGATCTTAGATTTGTAAGAAATTTTTGTGATTATGAGTATCAACCAAAGTAAAACAGCTGAACCTTCGGTTTTTCAGATGATTAAGGAAGCACGCAGTATTTCAGAAAACTTCATGGAAATACACAGAAATGGGAATTCCACCTGTCAAATTCCCAAAAAAAAGCACTAAAGAATTAATTTTATCATTAGAAAGACTAACCAGAAATGGTATTGAAATCTTTCTCTTGTCGATTAGGGTTAACACGTAAGTCTGCGCTGATACCCATTTTACCGATTCCCCGGTTTTAAAAAATTTTGCCGAAACCGATATTCAACATTGTATCCCCAACATTTCATCAACGATATAGTTTTCTGTTAAAGACCAATAATTATCAAAATACAAAATTTTTAAATAGTAACCCACAGTTAAAATGTAGCTAGGAAGACACTCCGCGATTTCCTGAACAAAATGCCACGAACCGCACGCCATAATCTCTAATGGTGTTAAAGTTACCGAAATTTCTGCGAAAGTTGCCGATACCGATGCCACAAATATCGCCAACAGATCCAATCCAGTATCAGTAACGGTTCAGTCTTATTGAATTGATTACACTAGGGTGATGTAATTAGTCATTTACGCTGACATAGATTGCGCAAGAATAAAGGGATGCATGTTAGATGATGGATATGCAACAATTAGGGATAGGTAGGTAACCGAAACCAATTCAGATTTTGTGTCGGGTTTTTGTACGGTTGAAAATACGGTAGCCCAGCAGTTATTACTCTGAAATAAGTTCATTTTAACAGTTTGACAGTTCAAAAAACAAAAAAGCACAATTTCAAAAACTAGAATTTACTGGTAAAGTTGTAGTTTCTGAACTTTTGCATTTTTGCTTCCTGGACTGCAAAATAGTTTCGTCCGGTTTTCAAAATACCAAAAACTGATTTTTGTTTTGAATTTTGAAATAGTTATAATTTTCTACGTATAAATAAATGACAGCCAAGTTCCTACAATGATTTAAGTAATTTTGGCGTTTGAGACGTTAACTAGCGTGCCATAACAGGCATACACCATTTACCTCATACCCACTAGTCGACAGATTGCCCACTCTTTCGCATATGAGGCTTTGTGGAAATAGAATGTGCTAATGTTTGCGCGCTCCCTTCCAAACAACGCCATGCATTGGAATGCAGACTTCCCTGAAGTGTTAAAAGTTACCTTCACACTTTAACGACACTTTCTTCATTTCTGCTATTACCGTAATCAGATTAATCAACAGATTCTACAGTAGTTGAATAGAACAAACATCCAAAAGAAAGACAATAGTAGAGGAAAATTACGACACATCCAGGCCCATTATCAATGATGCCGCGAATCATAAGAGAAAGCAGGAGTGAGTTTAAAGCTAGTAACACTCTTGGTAAAGCTGTTCTTTAGCACAAATAAAAATTGAAAAGTAGGGGAGGAGGAGAGGGAATGACAAAAACCCAACCGAATCCGCAGTTTTGTGGAAAAACAATGGATTGTTTGCCATATCGGTATAAGACTGCTTGGAAAACGTGAAACACAGAAAATTGACACTCAAAATTCAAACGTCAAAACGAACTAAAGATCGCGAATGTTCGATAAGCAGATGACTAAAAAATATAAAATTTCTTTGTCCTCCTATCTTCATCAGGCTGCTTCTGTGTTTTATTCTGTTTACATCACTGTTGTCACATGCTTCGTTGAGGTTGCCGTCTCCCATGCCATCTCTCCTTGAGTAAGGACATGTAATTTCCGCGATAATACTAGGCATGAGTTTGCGGCAAGTTTTATTGCGATGAAGGTGCAATTTTTGCGGGATTTTGGTGCAATTTTGCGGTGATGGACTTGGTGCCTGAATTTAATAATGAGTACACAATTACAGCCTAATTTTCTAACATATACACACCACGTACATGGCTGGTGATGATCGACTGCGCACTTATGGCTGCCTAGTGCCCACAGCATTGTTTGATGCGGATTTATCTGAGTAATGCTTCGGTGAGAACTGCTCCAGAATTTTGTTCCAGTCAGCTAGTTGTCAAATATATTGGCATGAAAAATAAGCCCATTTTTGCGGTAAATTTTGCACTGTTTTTGGAAATTTGTGGCATTTTGCGATATTTACTGAATTTTGCAACAATTAATGTGGTGTTTTTGCTTCAGTTTACCTACCACATCAAGAATAACTTTCATAACTCATTTAGAGAAAATGTTGCCAAATTTGCGATTTTATAAAATCGCAGAAATTACATGTCCTTATCCTTGAGTAATCTGCTGAACAGTCTACTAGTAATAAGGAACTCTATTGACGGAAATGATGGCCCCTGGACGTTCCTGAGTGATGTACCTGTTTTTGATTCATTCTGGGTAGCTAAAGACTACCCCTCTCAGATGCCTGTCTCTCCTGGAGTTGGAGACACTAAGAGTCGATGTTTTTTCCCAGGCTATTCTTTGATTCGTGTCCACGTACTGAGCTGCGATGCTGTTGGCTCTTACTTTATTTCGCACATCATTCATATGTTGTTTAACCCGTACCTAAAGAGGTAGTTACGGCGGCCAGTCTTAACTCGTTCAAAAATCAACTGGATAAAGTTGAATGGTGAATGGCCACTGGAGGTGGGCTTATGAGCTATTAAGCTCCCCTGCCCTCTGTTACTTTATAAACTTTATAAAACCCTCTCAAGGACTCCTTTTCGTGTTTCTCCTATGTACACAGCATCGCACTCACCACATGGGAAATGATGAACTCCCTCAGGCATGTTACTAACTCCCACAAGCTCCTTCTCCACTTCTTTCTTCTCCATAAACCTATTTCACCTCATTCTGTCCAGTCTGCACTCCCAGCACCAGGGATTTTAAATTCTTCCCGTTTTTAACAAAAGAATCAAAGCCTTTTGCCCGCAAGATTTTCAGCAACTTAGGCTACCCTTTCACTTACTTCGCTCAAGTAAATCACTCCCACACGTACATTGTCCCAACCAGTGTGCTGCACAGGCATTGGTCTCTCACCATACTCATCCACAGCTTAGAGTACTACACTCGCTTTGTTCTGCTCTCACCACCCCACACGCCTGCTTAATCAATCTGTTCAGCATTCCCAGCGGGAAGCCCAACCCCACAAACCTTCATTTCGCTTCATATAGATGTAGTCTTGCCACCATCTATGTGCCTCGAGTGACTCACGGCATGCACAAATTAATTTTTCGCATCATTTTGCAGTTGGTTCTTTGGGTGCCAAGACTCAAGTCTCGTATGAATAGGCTACGTGAACAGCAGAGTTTCAACAACAATCTCAACAAAGCACATTACAACAGCGACATAAACAGAAGAAAACACAGTTAGAAGCAGCCTGATGAAGACAGGAGGACGAAGAAATGATATATTTTTTAGTCATCTGCCTATCGAAAATTCGTGATCGTTAGTTTGTGTTGACTTTTGAGCGTCAATTTTCTGCACTTCACGTTTTCCAATGGAACATTCAGAGTATAATGGTTGGCTTTTTCATAAGACTGCCGTAATGCTTCCGGTAATGATATTGGTTACTCCAAAAAACAAAACACGTTTGCCTCTTAAGTAAACATAAATTTTTTTCAACCAAATGGCGAATATTGCCACAAGCGTACAAGCAAAATTTGTCCCAATTAATTTTTTTAAGACAAGATCAGCAGTTGAACCATACAAAACCAGAAACTTCAAGTTGCATTTCTTCAAGACAAAAAAACTGTACGGCAATTTTAAAAAATGCATCTAATTTTCACATTAGTATCGATATTGGATCGGTTTACCATTCATCAGTATCGGAGCGGATTGACAAGAGCCCATATTGGGCGATCTCTACAGTGTACATCTGAAACCAACATTCACCAAAATGGCTCCTGATTAATCCTAATGCTCAAATTGTAATATCTCTGGAACTGTACTAGCTCGAAATGAGTAGTTTGCGGCATTGCAAGCAGAATTACAAAGGCTATCCAACCAAGCATGCAATACTGATAGTAGCCTCTTTGCGTGATGGGAGACTAAGATTAACAAAAAACAATAGCCAATTTAAACAACTAAGTAGCAGAACAACTGCTGAAATTGTTTTTACATGGTGAGGAGGTAATGGCCAACGTCGAGTGAATTTTTAAGTCTACTGGCCAGGTGACGAGTGCTACACAATTTACACCGTGAAGCTTGTCTGAACTAATGAATGACGACTATGGTTTTATCGCCAGAACCAAAGTTCTGGTTTTGAACTGTCTACAAGTTAGAAGCCGCTGTGGTTGATACCTGTAATTTGGAATTTTGCAACGTTTATTTCAAACTAGGCTAACGTAAAAAATAATTTCATGTGATGTCATGCCTAATGTAACAAAGGTGGAGGCAGGTAGCCCTCTACACTGAGCGCGCTTAAAGCACCATAATTTTATTCAAAACTTTCCTTCGTAAACTTCGCCGCCAAGTGACGCTCTTGTGTTAATAACGATAGCACAGGTCCTAATATGGGAAACAGTGAAGCAACCCATACGATTTCATCGTTAATTATCAATTTTACAATCTAACACGATTACTTTAGGATTTTACATTAGGCTATATTTCGTTTTGTGTTTGTCTTTGCAGTTTCCCCGATTACTACCAACTAGGGATGAGCGATATTGCGATATTTCGATATTATTGCGATATACATTATACAACACACGCGATAGTGTTATCGCAATGCTTTTCGGGATTCGCAATTATCGCAAGTTCAGGTTCATTTCGTCTGGTTCACCTTGAAGCGCGACGTCATCAATAATTTTGCTTTGACCGATTTCAACGTTCAAATACACCATTTTAACCGTTTTTTCGCCAGCTTTCCAATGGTGCAAACCACAAGTCACTAGCTGCAACCGTTCTGAAGTTATTTCTAATAAACCATCTAATTTACTTTTTTGTTTAACAAACATGGCCTCCAAATGGATAAATAAAGTACTGCTCATTGTTGATTTTTACGACTAATGTTACAACATAAAGTGCTTGCCTGTTCATTAATTAATATCAACATTTTAACATCTTAACAGGTTATGAATGCAGAATGTTCGAATTGCATGTACTTTTGTTTATGTAAGGTCTTTTTTCTAGGTGTGTCTTATCTGCGAGTGTGGATTATATGCAAGACAATATGGCATTTAAAATACTAAATATATTTGAATGTGCTTAATTATTTTAAATAAATCAGAATAAGTTTTTTTTTCACAATTTTGCATTAACAATACATTAACTAGGCCTAGTCGTAGTAGTACTAGGCCTAAGTAGGCTTACTGTTATGACAAACTGATCAACTTAAAACGGCTCAGTAGTGTTGGGCGGTACCCGAAATTTTTGTGACGGTGCCGGTACTAGCCTAGGTACCGCGGTACTCAGTATTTAACGGTTCTTAAAATTTGGCGGTACTTCATTCGGTACCTCCGGTACCAACGGTATTTTTTTTAAGTAGCCTAATCAAACTAATTAAGGTTGGAAATGGAATCATCAATTTCATTTATGTAGCCCCTCTCACCCCCCTCCAAAAAATACACCTAAAAATAATCACCAAGTAGGTTACTGAATTTAGGACTCAATTTTATTTTTCTGTTGGTTCTTAGCTGGTTGTAGCATCAAAGTTACACAAATTTGGCTCCACTTTTGTGCATTGTTTAGAATTCCAATTTTACCAGTGTTGATCTTTAACTGATTATTACACTGCTCACAACACAAGGACTGACTGAACTATTATTGTAATTTTAGCGCCTTTTTTCGTATCAAAACAATACCGGTATTGTAACAATACACGGTATTTGGTACCATTGCATTTTTGGTACCGCGGTACACCGTGAGAACCGGTATACCGCCCAACACTACGGCTCAGCCTACATATTAACAAATATCGCAATAATCGTAAATATCGCATGTCAAGGTACTGCAATAATCGCGAAATCCAAATTTCATTATTGCCCATCCCTGCCACCAACACTATTTTAATCGTTATAAACTGAAGAGCATCGCTTGGCGGAGAAGAACAATTTTGAACAAAGGAAGAAACCATGCAGTAATGTTTTCAGCACTCAAACAAGAAAAATGTTCAACTTCGGAAGAATTCTTTTACAGCATGACGATGGGAGTTCTTTCATACAGATTCAAAAAAAAATGAGTTTTCACTGGAAAAAAATATATTGTACTCATTTGCAACCATCACATTTTGAAAGTGGTTTTGTGAAATATTTATAATCTACGTAGCTTCCAATATTTTTTTTTTAGGAGGGGCGAGTGTGGCGTACGCCTAAAGCACCGTCAGCGGATAGGGCGCGCCACCACGCTCCACCTTTGTCATGTCTAGGCATGAGGCCATGTCATACGTCAGGCCTATGCCACATGTTGTTTGATGTCAATAAAGGCACTGAACGCGTTTGTTCAGTGTTAACAGTCCTAAATCCCAAGTACGGGTCTACGCTTTTAGTTGCCACTAATTGCATACTTAAGTATAACTTACGTAATGTAATTTTAATACATCACAAAGATCGGCATTGGAGAAGGTTGAACTGCGGGTAAGTCTAATCGACTTTTTATTTAACTAGTGGCAGAGAATCAAACAGAAACAGGTATCAGAGAGATTACGTAGATATCAGAGCGGTAATGGATTAGCTATAACTGGGGCTTCCTACATCAAACCAAATAACTCGTTAATTCTTGGCTCCAACCTTTGTTAGCATGTTAACCCAAGCCACCAACTCCATAGGATCCCAAAGAAAGTGGTAAAAGTTGAAACAGAGGCTATAGGAGAACAAGGAAAGTCTATTTTCCGCGCGAAAAACGGAACTTCGTCGCCAAGAAAACATTCGGCTACGCACCAAACAGATTGAGATGAGGGTTCTCATACAGGTCGGGCTTCGTTATAGCCAACTAATGCCCTTCATTACGAAAAGAGCAGTAGTAATTCAAACCAACACTTCTAATAACTAGCACTAAAACAATATACTGCTTTGTGAGCTCTGGTTATAGGTGATCAACAACAACAATCAGCACCAACGGTAGACACTACTTAGCTATGTTTACATATTCAAATTAAGGTTCACACTCGCTCATCAACAGACGCACCCGTCAGGAGAAAACTCGAGGTTGAATACTCCTCCATGGTAGGAATGGTTCGATCGGGATTGATCCCAATTGGAGACAGGTAAAATTGTTGTGTAGATGTCCCTATGAAGCCGATCTCGTAGTCCCAGAACTGGAGGACATCCCAGTTGTCTCTGCGAAAGCCACGATCCCCACACATTGAAGACTCCATTGTGGGGGTAGCGTCTATGGTATCCCGCCCGATCCGGATATTTACGTACAATCATGGCCCTCCCTTACATGGGCGCCACCTGCTGTCAAGTCTTTCCCACTAATATCACTCCAAAATGATAGATAACCCCACAACAACTCAAGTTGCAAACCAAGTCGCCATTTTGAAGCTTCTCATTGCTTGTACGGCATGTGCTGCCACCTATTGGTAATTTTGCCGGCAAAATTGACGGCTTAGTATTGTTTTTTTTTTCTGCAGTTTATAATTGAATGAATTTACTAAAAAAAAATTTTAACTGACAATATTTATATTATTTGCGTTCCAAGAATACGTTTTTGTGTTACGTCTGCTTACGCCCGTTAGGAACTCTGTAGTCGCAGTGTAAATCGAAAACGAAACCACTTTTCGGTGCAGAGGTGCCAATGTTACGTAAAAAAAAATATTCTGTTGGGTGGTTCGTGGTGCTCTTCAGTAGTTCGTGATTACAGTTTAAGCGGTTTTAGCTAGTTCAAATGAACTAGAGCGTTAACTGATGGTAGCAAAAGTATATAAAACCAGAGTGTCCATAATTTGCTTTTGATGGTAGGATATGATCATCTGAAACCAGTTGCCAAATATCTAACGGCATCTGAGATAAAAGCTGCAAACCACCCGCCACTTGAGCTACAAGTCTCTGGCTTTGCTGTTTCTCTGGTACTAAACTAAACCAAGGGTTGCAGCTTTTATCTCAGTTGACATTGCCAATACCCAACTATAGTAGACATGTGCGCCTTTTTTCTTAATAGCGACGGCGGCGACTCTCTCGGTACCTTCCTAAACGACCTAACAGAGCGAACCAAACGCACCAGTATTGGTGACAGTTTGGCACATTCCCTGCTTATATCCGTGTTGATGCGGTTTGATTGACGTCAACATCGTCAGCGACGAATCCGTTTTCGTCAAAACTGTTAGCTCGCGCATGCTCAAACCTCCATCCCAGCAAACCACCTCCCTGAGATGGTTCGCAATTTGGCATTGCTCTTGCCTGGTCATATCTATTAGCCAATCCTGGTTAAATCCATTAGCTAGGTCTGGTCGCGGTGAAGGTATGACGTATCAATAAGCTGCTGAGCTCGTTGAGCTGTATTGTAGTTTAGGAAGGTACTGAACGGCTGACGCAACATCACTGCGCACGCGCGACGTCAAGTTTAGAGCCAAACTGTGTGTAACAGTGGTGCGTTCTGTTCGCTCTGTTCGGTGCTTTAGGAAGGTACTGCATGTGTCGGCGGTGGCGGCACCCCCTAGCACGCTGTAAATTATTTACCAGTAGCGGCGTTGTGAAGTTCGGCGTGAGGCCGCGTTTCATAGATTTATTTCCTAGGCTGAGTTAGTCAAAAATGCTACCACAATTTGTAAGACAGCTATCTTACAGTGATTGGCCTAAGCCAGCGTGACATAAAATTACACCCACACAAGGAGCGGGGGAGGGGGATAATTGTGGCTTAAAGTGGCACCAATTTGCTTTTGGTGGCACTATCACCGATTGAAATGTGAACGAAAATACCGTGGCGCCATCTAGCAATATTGATATTGTTAACCTTTATAGCTTGCTCGCAGGTGTACGAGGACGTATCAAATTTTCATTCAATAATTAAGGATGTCGTGGGTTGTTTGTTTCGTTAAAAGAAATAACGTTATGCATTCCTTCGCTTAATGCTAGCAAACGCTAGATGGTACTACACAGCGCTAGATGTTGTCAGAATTCGTCTACTTTCAATCGGTGATAGTGCCACTTTAATGGCACGTTGACAGCCAGGACTTTAGCGCCAACCTCAGTCACAGTGCAGTGGTCCGGGTTTCCACTGTGCCACGTATTACAGAAAAGGTAAACAAACCCCAAATACCAAAAAAATAATAAACCCACAACAACCTGCTGGCCTACTCGTGTTTTGTGACGAGCCCCTGTGGTAGCAACACGTAGGTGAAGAGGCAGCATCTGACGTAGGTAGCTGACTCACTACATATATACTGTTTATTAGGTTACATGAGCACCCCTGGAAGTGCTACCAGGGTAAAAAACTTAAAAGTCCCTTGCACCCCACCACTGGAATTACGCACCTGACTCATAGCACTTTGTTTTGTCCCTAAGATGGGG
This sequence comes from Lithobius niger, assembly GCA_023313725.1. Classification (NCBI taxonomy): domain Eukaryota; kingdom Metazoa; phylum Arthropoda; class Chilopoda; order Lithobiomorpha; family Lithobiidae; genus Lithobius; species Lithobius niger. Next base: position 42,518 of record JAHWFP010048718.1, on the reverse strand, counting down.
GCCATCCCATGAGCTTGCGTTGAGGCTCCCTACCAGCCTCAACCACCAGATATAAAATTTAACTTTTTTCCTGTGAGAAATAGACGTTTGGTTCCAGTTGGGGAAATATTCGCAAGGCCCAGCCAACGGGATCACTGAAAACAGCATGCTAATTGAATAAACGAGATACGTTTTATTACATATTCAATGTAGGTTCTACACCTACATGACGGCTTCCCTGCTTGGTGCAGGAAATTGTCTGGTGCACCCATCAAAGGTCCTGCAGCACTGAGGTTACACACCAGACACATAGGACCTAGGTTTGTCCTTAAGATGGGGGCCTCTGCATGAGCTTGCATTGGGGTGCAATGCCCTCTCAACCCCCCGATACAAAGTTTATCTTTGTTCCTTAAACTATACAGAAAAAACACCCCTGGGTTGTGCACTTGATTGGGAACGTTCAAGTGATACGTCTTAAAGGTAGGGGATCAAAGGAGAGATAGATGTTCTTTTGTTTTCAGTTGTGTTTTCCATGCAATAGATGGCGGTAGTGTCAGATTGGTCATCAGCGCTAGGCATTCTGAGAACCTGGCGCAAGCGTGAAGGCCAGCTGTGATAGCTAGTGCTATCTGCAACTTCTGTTGCAGCCGGCCTTCCCCACACGACCGTTTAGTAACGTTTGTTGCTATCGTTACTGTGAAGGAAATCCGGTTGTATCGCTTGTATCATACTACTCTGGCGTTCAACTGAAATGAATCTTCGGTCTAGCGAGTGGGCGTTTTGGCTGCTCGTATACGTTCTTCGTTGCATCGAGTAATGCCGTGTGTCTCTTTTCCTTGACGATATTTAGCACTGTACAAAAAGGACCCGCAGGGGAGGACAGTTTGGATTCCATCAATTTCAACGTAGTACACAACCAAAAACCTGTTTGTATAGTTGGATGAGCAGAGACAATTTACCGTTATGTGGATAGTATTTTGTCATAGGGATTTTTTCAAAAGTATTTTGCCACCACATAGCGTACGCTGTTATCAGGGCCACCCTAGAATTACTGGGCAGCAATTCAGTTAGGGGAACGAACAAAAGAATTCCATTTATTTTATTGTTAAACAAAATTCCACTTTCGCGGTCGCAACCCCCCACCCCCAAAAAAATTGAAAAAATCGCCCTCTTGCAATACTCAATCTCGGACCCAACGTTCAGAACTGTTCCTACACCATTTTTGGGAAAGTACTACAGAATGACCTTTTTGCCACATATCTACTATTTGATTTTGATCTGATGGGTGTGGTTGGGGTGCGGGGCTGCGCTCGCCCCACACACGGTCATCCCTGGCTGTCACACCTAACTCCATGCAGGTGCAGTGCTAAATAAGATCAATCGAGTATACAAGGCCTAGTCCCTATGTACTCGTCGGCAATAATAAATAAAAACTAATAAAGCATTATTCCGTTATCAATATTGAATATACGCTAGTATTTAACGAGAAGTACAGAAAAATAATATTATATGAATGATACTTATACATTTTAATTTTTTTTTACCTTAGAAACAGGCACCTGCAAATTAAAAAAAAAATGGCACCGTCGGAAAAAAGGGCAAATAGCAAAATTGTCGTTGGAAGATGCAAATAAAAGCTGGCTCATTTATGCATTTATAGGTCTAAATAAAAGCAGTAAATAAAAAAAAAGCAGTTCTTATTGAGCTTGGAAGGGAAAATCAGTATTGCAGTCCCCGAATAGAATTTCTTTTAGTGTTTTTTTTTATTAATTTTAATTAATCTTCTTCATAATTCTGTTTACCTAAAGGGCATTAAAAAAAAAGGTGGGGGGAGAGAGAGAATGCAGTGAATGGCGTTACTGTTACAATGGATATGTTTCATTGGTAGTCCCATTCCAGCGTACTCTCTAAGAATTTCCAGAGGTGTATCGAAGACAAAATACTGTGTGTGGATTGGGATGGGAGGCAAATTTTGTTTAAAAAAAATAAAAATTATTTAGTCCATAGAATTCCAAGCCAGGTTTTCGTTTAAAATTTCGCCGTTGTGTTTTATGTTTCCTTTACCGATGTGTAACTTACTCGTATTTGCTTAAATTTTGTTTGTAAAATGTGTCTGTGTGTGTTGAGGGGGGCGGGGAAGGCAAAACCTGAACACACACAAGCCTATTGTTTTTACAAGATTTTCATCTTGCTAATAGACGTTATTAGCTACAGCTCATCTGTCTATGAGGGTGCAATTCAAATGATTGAATCCTACAGAAGCTTTAGCAGCCTAAGGGCCGAGTGAGTATTGAATAGGGAGGGGAGCAAAGTTGGAATGGCTCTCCCCCTTCTAGACTCATGTAAAAAATCCTACCCCCACACACAAACTTAGGCTTGGTTTACCGTGAAGAAAAAATGATGGAAACCATCATGATGGAAACCATCATTTATTGTGATAAATCTGGAGATTAACATTTTTATTACCACGAAATAAACATTACCTTGTTTTTACATTAGCAATTTTCCCCCTTGCTGGAGCCCCTTTTTCCGTAGAATAAAGTTGTCTTCCCTGCCGAGCTCGTACCCATTGCACATGTCTGGAACTGGGCCTGCTTGTATAAGCGGAACGCAGCGGATCACAATCATCTTTCTTCTTAGGGCAGCTACCGTGTGTGGTTGCTCCTGAAATCCTTATGCCACGTTCCGGTCCAGGCGTTCCGCCAAACCTGTTTAGTTCCATGGATTCACTTGTTCTTCTGGCTGCTGCAGACTTGTCGCATGATTACGTGTTCGTGTCCTCTTCTCCTCCTGTGATTTATGATTCTACTACGAGCTGTTCCGGTGAGCGTTCCGTTCCTTCAGCTTTATTCCCTGCCCGTTCCGTTCACCTTTCCCGGGCTGCCCCGGCCCGGCGTTTCGGACGGCCTGTCTCTGCTAAGCCGTCCTGGACATGGTGCTTCGCCCTCCGCCATCAGCGGTTGTTCCGGCGTTCCTTTCCTGCTTCCCGGAATGTGAATTGCGGAGCTCCTTTCGACACGCAGACCCTAGACGTGGTCGCCTTCGTCCCATATTGCCAACTGCAGTGATCTCAAGTCCTCTGGGGGCACCGGATTGCCACTCTCCGGCGTAACAGGCCTCAGTTTCCATGCACCTTCCTGTGCCCATATCGACGTTCCGGCACACGTTCTGCGTTCCATCTGCCAATCCTGTTGGCTGCTGGTTTCCGGACATTCCGCAACCTCCACAACCTGTTTTCTTGGGACTTCATCTACCTCGCCTCCGACTGATCCTTCCATCCTTTGCTTTCTTGAACTGGCGTCCCTCAGTAGTTTTAATTCCGAACATTCCCCGGCGCGTTCCGGGCATCGTTCGCCCGACTTTCTCCCGTTCTTCTTTTCAAGCGTTCCCTGGTATCTCACTCCACTTCCAGCTGGTGATTCCTCTGCATTGTCCTGCTCTCTGAAGCTCGGTCGTTCTTCCCGACTGGATTATGTTTCCTGTACGTGGACATTAACTCCACCCATCTCTCCATGATGCTACGCTCCACCTGGATTGAACGGAACGCGAATGTCTCGTTCCGCCCATGTTTTCTCCCCCCACCAGTATCTCTGCAGTGTAACGTTCCGCCTGGATCGGATGGAACGCCAATGGTTTCTTTCTTTTCTGACGCAAAATATTGTGAATACCTTGTTTGCTCGTAGGTCACTGTATACAAAGGTTCTCCAGCCAAAGAAGATGTCGTTCAACTCCCCCCCCCCCCACAAAAAAAGGAGAGAAAATAAAACAGAAACACATCACGAAGAAAAGAAAACAGGACACACTCGCCAGAGTGTTTCTATTTTTCGATTCAGAACGGTTTGGCTCTCATCGAGACATCACCATTTCGTCCATTCCGTCCTTCCTGTCTAACATGATGTTCCATTCCGTCCTTTTCTCTACACGGGGGTCTACGGACGACAGCCCGGTGTTTGCATCTGCATTCATAGGTACACGGAACAGGTAAAAGATGGGGGGAGGGGAGGGGACCTCGGCTATTGTTGGCCAAACCATGATCTCCAAAGGCGTCCATCCGTCCATTCCGACCCATTCTTCCCCCACGTTTCGTTCCTCCCATCCTTCTACGTTTCTCTCTATTACACCTTTGTCTACATATACTAACGTAGCAGTACGTCGGTTGGCGATCCTAGTGTCCAGTCCGTTACTGCAACTGTTCTTGTGAATCTGCAGCTGTCTTCTCTGTCCAGGGACAAGCAAATCCAACGTTCCGTTTACTGCCTCCCTCCTTATTTCGCACAGGTATCAACGTGGTTTTCGACGCTGACTCGGCTTAGGAAAGGCCCAACCGCTTCTTCCTTCCTATCCAGCCTGCTGCGACTTCACAACATCGCCATTCCTGGCATTTGCACCCTTTCCTTATTTTCGTGGCTAGCTCAGGTGTACAATTCATCTTGACTGTCCTTTCTGAGCACCTTCGTTGCATGCTCAGGCCATCCACCACTCTACTGGGCTTTCCTCGCTTGCCTTTCTGGCTGGCCGTTCCTATTGTCCATTCGGCTGGGTCTTTGTCCCCGCCCCGCGATCTTCTCCCTCTTCTGACATGCAGTGTTAAACTCAACCGTCTTTCCCATACCTGCTTGCCGATCTCTCCGCCCTGATCAGGTAGAGGCGCTGCGGTATCATCGGAACTGCTACGTTTCCCGCTTTGTACCAGCCACCACTAGAATCCCCGTGTCGGCCACCTCGTGTTTTGGCGCGATGCCTTTCCGGTACTTTGTGTCCATTATTCGTCTGGTCTTCAACGTATTCTTCGTTATTACTAGTCAATGTCGTCAAACTCTTTTTCTCCCAAGAAACCTCCCGTTTCGACTCCCAACGTCCCTGCGCCTATTGCTTTTGGTTGCATTGGAGTAACCGGATTAATTGAACATTTTGATCCTCACCCTAACTGTCAAAATCATCGTCAGTACATCGGTTCTTCTCTGCTCTGCAGTATTTGCACTCTAAGCTACGCACTGAACGCTAACCTTCAACCCTTCCGCTTCTGACACTGTCTGGAGTCCGGATCAAGAACGTCCGTTTTCCGATGGCTTCACCATGATAGTAGCTTGCTCCCATTACGCGCACTGTGGCTCCAATACTCTTACCAACGGACCCTCCTGTTTCCATACCTCCTGACCAGCTTCCATCGGTTACAGCTACCGATTCTCCTCTTTCCAGACTGCCCGGACAGGCTTCCCCTGTGAAAACTCTACCATTATCAGCACCATCACCATTTCCTCCAGCCTCCGTCTGTCGACGGCACTAACTCAAGGTTTACAATTATCCGTAAGGGACATGGAAAATGTGGACCTAAATATAAACTTTATCCTTTCCATGGCGGAAGGCTTTGCGTCGGAACTCTTCTCCCCCCGGGCGGAACGTAACGCTATCTCCTCCGTCCAAGCAGCGGCTGCCTACGTTCCTTCTCTGCGGGACGAAGTTCTTCGCCTCCAGGCCAAAAATATCTCCCTCGCCGATAGCCTTGATCATCTACGGGATCGGCACAGCGCCTTACGAGTTAACCATGCCTTGCTCCTATATACGCTTCCTTGGGTGTTACCACTCCCAACCCGACGTCCCCACCATGGAGAGCATACCACTGTGCACGTTCCCACACCCGCTGTCTGCATTGTGCTTTTGCGTCACTTCAACTTCGTTCCCCTTGACCAAGGCCATCTCCTTGCGCTCGCTCCAACACCTAATTCTATTGAGCATCTTTACCATGAGGCACGGTCTCCGTTACCTTCCCCGTTTAAAGACGCATCCACAACGGCATCAGTATCCTTTACACCACCTATTCTGCAGGATACTGTTCCCAATCAACCTCCCAAAGATGTCTGCCCGCTTCTCTTGGCATGGTCAGCGGCTGCGGCCACCCTGGACTGTGGTTATCCGCGTTTTCCGTTTGGCAGTTCGACGATGCAACCACTTTTATCCTAGTTTTTCATGGGCTGTCACGTCATACCGACGCCTCAACAGGTGACTTACCCTGTGCATCCTGCTGTGGGAAGGCGAAAGGTGTTGCCTTAGGTTTTCGGGCTCTGCTGTAAGAATTTCCGTTCCTCTACATTCCTTTTACATTTAACAAACTTTATCGTTCCGTATTCCACGAGGGGCCCTGCTCCATTTCTCACCTGACGTCTCATCCTACATGTGATTCTTGTGCCACGATTCCTCGCGGATTTTACTCATTGTATTTCAAGTATTAATCTGTCAACCACACCATGTTCCTGTTTTATTGTTCTCCAACATTATCCACCACCTCAAGAATGTTCGTATTTTCACTGCCTTACGTTCTGTAGTTTCATTGTTCCGTCGTCAGCTGAGCTTCCTGTGTCCTGCTTCCAGCTCTAGTGCTAGTCACAGACACGCTAAAGCTACGGCGGTGGCAGCCATACTGTGAGGTGTTTGATTCGGGAAGCAGGGTAGCAGGAAAACCCGATTTCCCCAACAACAAACGTTTGTGGAAATTTTTCTTTCGTTGTTTTGTTATTGCCAGTTTCGTGTGGTTTTGTTGATATTGTCAGTTAGGTTAGGTAGGTTAGGTTAAGTATAGGTTAGGTTTGGTTTGGTTAAGTTTCCGCAAACTTTTAGTGAGGTTTTCTGGCTACCCATCTTCCCTCATAATATGGCTGTCGCCGCCGCTGCTTAACATGTATATGACTAGCATTCTCCGTCTTTTGAAATTTTTTTTTACAACCTTACACCCTTTTCCCCCGGGTTTTATAATGCGAAATGGTATTAGGATGAAGAGTAGCGTCGGTTAGTACAAAAATTAAGTGATTTGGCGTGGTGCCCCTAATCTAGATAATTCCTGACAGTTAGTTATTTATATTCGTATTATTATTATTATTATTATTATTATTATTATTCGTTATTTGTATTATTTTAATTCAAGTAGGGGAATGCATTGTTTTTAATGATTTCCCTGAATGCTCAACTAAAATTAATACTTTTGATAAGCCATTTTTATCACCCGATATTATAATTTGCAGTTTTTTAAATAACAAGTTAGCTCTTGAATGACAAGTTTATTTGGCTGGTTGATAAAACGTGTGAACGCAGTTCTGTAAAAGAATTCAGCATCTTCATTATTTGGTTAGATTGGACACTTAGCCATCTAACCTCAGCAACCTGCGTTAGTCGTCTAACCTCAGACCAGTACGCACAGATTTACCAAATGGAAATTTGGCTTTTGTTTTAATAAACGACTTAGTTTCAATTAAGGATCAATTTAAATGCCTACATGTTTAAAAATTCTACAAAATTATTACTACTTTACTAGTGATTAATTTCTCTAAATTCGCAAAAAAAAAAAAAACATGGCTGAAAATATTTTTTATAGCATTCTGATTAAATCTAGCTACTGTCGTGGTGCAAGAATGAGTGTTATTTTCAGGTAATGACCCGAATTACCTTTTTTTTTTTATTTCTCCGATCTTGCGTATAAACAATGTAGCTGTAGAATTTTTTTTAGTTTTCCTAATAAAGTTGGCAGTAGTGATTAAAAGGGTCAAGTTATCAGCTTGCGTTGTGTAATTTCTCTGAGTGACATTTGTTTTCTTGTGGGATATATTATAATTGGAACATTAATTATGTCTTAATTTTCTCGGTAAGCAAGCAGCTCCTGGCATTCTAATCTTTAACGGCAGGAGCTGCTTGCCTCCCGAGAAAATTAAGACATAATTAATATTCCAATTATAATATACCCCACAAGACAACAAATGTCACTCAGGGAAATTACGCAACACGAGCTGATAAGTGAACCTTTTGATCCCTACAGCCAACTTTAGAAAGAAGTCTATATAAAAAAAACTACAGTTACTTGGGAAGAATTAAATGTGCACACCCGTGAAAAAATGTTTATCTAACAATGTACTCGACTAACAATTTGTTCTACGTGGTCATCTCCGCGGTCGGTCTTAAGTGAAATTATACATGAAGGACGGGGTTTTATTCACACGGAAAGGTTCGTAGTAGAGCAGACAACTGAAAAAATCGTGTAAAAAGTGGTACAAGCATGTAACGTGGCATGTTTATTATCTAGGGGTTACGTGTCAAATTTATTCGATTGGCCTTTTGAAAATCCAGATGGCCGCTAAGTATCACAGAAAAACATTCAAATAGTGGCACAAGCATGAAACATGGCATGTTCAATATCTCGGGTAGTCTGGTGGAAAGTTAATGCAACCCCTTACAAAATGAAGAAATAAAAGCTATTTTTTGTTTTTTTTCGATTAAGACTACCATGGCCTTCAAGAATTCAGTGGGTGACACCGCCAAAGCGTATGGCAGCCGAATGGCACCCACTTTTTACTCAATTTGTGCCATTTTGGCCTATTATGCAAGAACCATTAGTGATACACAAAAACGTTTGAAATAAAACTTAATGTAATCTACAATGTCATTCCCACACATTTTTTCTTATCTCTTATGGTTTCCAAGAAAAGTGGATTTTAGACACGTCACAATACCACTTGAAAGTTGAAAATTCGAAAAATCCAATAATGACTGTGATACCAGCCCTTAGTAAAACGGGTGGAGCTTCCTAACAGTCGTAAACCCTTTCAACCACCCTTGGTGCAAAGAAGACATTCCCACTTTTGGAATTCATCCACCTGAATTAGACACGGCACAACAGTAGTTTAAAGTTGTAAGCTGAGAAATTGAGAGGTCTGTTGACATTAAATTAGCCAACAAATGACCGAAAATGGCCTAAAATCCATTTTCCTCGAAAACCATAAGAGATACTAGCCATATCGTTTGCTTCGCTAACTCCATTGGAGTCTATCCATGCTTTGTGTAATTTCTTTGATTCCAAAAGCATGACGATTCGATGTACTGATTATTTCGATGCTAACTAATTACAATGTTTCTCACAGTTCGTTCATCATATTCCTCAGCACGTCTGTATTTCCCCTACAAAACATACGATTTGTTTGGACGTTTTCTCCTCCAGAAGTAATCCCCTACGAAGGTGAGAGATGAAAGATTGATAGAGCACTGTGAAAAGGTTTAGTTTACGTCGAAATCGCTCACTTGCTCGCTCAAACCACGCACGTCCTTGCTTCAGAAACACGGCCCTTTTAAAACCTGGTCTATATGGTTCGATACAACACAAAACCAATTTTAAGATCTATATGTGGTGTGTTGCAAAATACATTGTTCATTTAGGTTATTTATTGTGTGCATCCTTTTCCAAATCATCTCAGTGCCTATAATATCTTCAAGACGGTTTGTTTGTCACTTTGCATTAACAGGCAATGACGTCATGAACGAACACCACGAGGGTTAAAAAAAACTTGGACGTTATTTTTTCAGGGTTTTTCGCGTATTTGAGGGTCATAATATCAAGTTCCAGCGATGAAAATAAGCCTAACCGAAGATTTAATTATCTTTCGTTTGGTCCTACTCCCATTTTCGTAGGTGCTTCGGTTCCAGAGGAGTAGAGGTACAAACACGCACGCACATCATACGTCTTTAATGATGTAGATGAAAAAAATGTATGGGAATGACTTGGAGATTACATTAATGCAAACAACTTTTTTTTCAACCGGTTCTTGCTCAATCACTAACGGTTATTGCATAATAGGCCAAATGGCAAAACTTTGGGCCCCATTTTGGCCACCATCTTTAATGCCCAAGGTATTTTCGATGTCACCCACTTGATTACTATTTCAGACATTGTGATAAATACATTTGTGAAGAAAAAGCTTTTATTTCCGAAAACTGCAAGCCATGCTCCAAAAATGGACGATTTCCACCGGACTAGGGTCAGTTGCCAAAGTTATTCGATTGGAGACATACAAATCCAAGATGTCGCCCTTTATCAAGACGGCCGCTAAGGCCACTAAAACCTTCAGTCTCCAATAACTAAAACCGTAATTAACTAATACAGGTTGTAATTAATAAAAGGAACGCTTAGAACCAATACAAATATATTCAAAATGAACAATTTGCAATGAAGCTATGTCAATAAATGTAATGTATGTACATATATCGTTTAGTTGTGGCTGCCATCTTGGATTTTCTAATGGCCAATCGGGTGATTTTGAAAATATACCCTAGAGAGTTACCTTACCAAAATTGGTGCTTGTTCGCCATTCGCAAGTTTCCGCTGAAAATCGGCTTTTATCTGCTCTATATCGCTCAAGCCAAACGATTGACTGGGAGTGGGGCAGTCTGGGGGGCAGTGGGGGAACCAGTGAGGGGGTGGGTAGGGTTCAACGTGGTCGGTGAATGCCCGTGTGGTGGGCAGTGCGTCTGTTAGCGCTGCTATTTTGCATTCTAATATGCAGATGGGGAGGGGGGGGGCAGTACGTCCATTGAGGATATGATTACTCATTAACTGAACCGAAATGAGTTGGTTTGGTT
>JAHWFP010048718.1:12278-32134 GCA_023313725.1 Lithobius niger | reverse complement strand
AAGACTTTTTATGACATGATTTGGAAAGATTATGACTGTACTAAAATATTCCTTTGATCTTTAACAAGTCCAGCCACTTCCAAAACTTCTGATTCTGAAAGTATTTTATGCTCGACAGATGAGCGTGTGTTCATGGTGGGTGATAGTTCATACATCTTTCAGAAATCCATATTTTTGTTCTTGAACGGATTTGCAATCTGGAAGAGGTCCTAATTAGGTTGCAACAGCCTCAACTACATTTTCTGACCAACAATGCAGGTCTCGGCAACACTTCAGAGCTTAAGCTTTATACTGACGGATCCGGTGGCTAAAACGGAAGCAATTACGTATTGTTTATGTTGATGTACTACTTTAAGCATAAACCTACAGACACTTTAAAGAAAATCATCATAGTCTTTCCAGTACGTGGTCTTGCAGATCGTGATTGGAAGAGGCGAAAAGGTTCTGCGAAAGGAACCAGAAATGGTTTATCTGGCTGATTACCACACACCTTATAATCAATTAGGAAAAGTTAGCGTCTTGGATTCAAAAAATTATCAGTGGAATTTGTTCAATTTCAAAACTGCTGCAATCACCTTTAGGAAAGTAGAAGCTATCAGTGAAGCAAAACGTGTTTGTGTTAAAGAGGAATGATCAGACGATTATGGTTTGGGCTGAAAAGTCGTACAAGAGTGACAGCAGCATCAATGTAAGCCTGCTTAAACGAGGCAAGAGAGACGAGGGCGAGCCACATGTTCTTCCTCAGTTTAATCATTTAAGTGATGAAAGCGCACATACGTCTTCAACATTCTTGAGAAATGGTTCGGTATGTGTCTGGAAACGAGAGAGCTGAACGGGAATTTGTATAGCTGCCAACCTTGGAGACTGCGAAATCTTATGCGCCAGTACTGTGGGAAGCATGCAAGAACACATAGTGGAGAAAAACCGCACAAGCTGGTCTGGCTAGGACGGCATAGGACGTACTAGAGGCGATAATTGGAAACTTTCCCTTCCCTCTGCTCGTTTGGAATGTCGAAGAAACTTTTTCTCGTTGAGAGTAGTTCATGTTTGGAATGCCCTGGGTTGGGAGACTGTAAATGCTAACTCTTTGTGCACCTTTCGATTTAGACTTTCACAGGAACCCTTCCACATTTTCTTGAAGCACCCCATTTAGCATGGGAATGGTGTCTGTGGACCAACCCCCTTCCGTTGACCTCCCAGCTTAGTTTGCTGGGTAAACACTGTTTTATTATTATTATAACCTGGTTATTATTTTTTTTTAATATATTATTTTATTACAAAAGAACGTTGGAGTTCATGCGCCGTACAGGCTTTTTAGTTCTGAATTGTTTATTTTTAGGTGGTGACAATTCCTAGTTTGAGGATGCTTTTGTTTTTAGAACTTTATAACCATACCTTGTTTTATATAACGATGTTTTTTAACCGTCTCATTTGTTCATCTGCCTTTTATTTTTTACGTGGGCCTATCCTACACTGCCTGTGTCCAACACGATTGGCGATGCCACCGGGGACCTTAGAGCCCCTGGCAGGTCTAACCTTGGTGGTAAGGCATTCGTGTCCTAATACCTCATCCCCCTGACCTTCCCACGGCCAAATCTATATCTTTATATGATATCGTCGTGTTTTTAAATTGGGCTGGCTAATAGTGATCCTAGGGTCCTTGCCTGACCTGTTACTATTGTAACAAACTGTTTATTATTTATAAATATAATGAATGTAGAATGGCCTTTACAAACACCAAAGTGTAATGTTGTCATCACCTGTGTATGGATTGTAATAGCAGGACATCTTTTTTCCACAAAAATAATAATGGATGATTTTGTCAGCACAATCTTTTTCAATATTCAACCAAGGCCGAAGAAGTTGACCACTTGCAAAGATTTTTTGTACCACCACAAAATAGTACAGGTTTATGTATCTTAAGTCAAAATATAGGTAGCTGTTCACTCATTTCAACATCAAAACGCAACGATAAAATTTGTGTTGTATCAAAACGCAATAATCACATTTTGTGTTGTCTCAAAACGCAACATGTCCTATGATTACCCACCAATAGCGGCCAAATTTCAAAATCTAAAGGGTATTTAAAGAACAGTTTTTGTAGGTAGAGGAAACCCTACAACCTAAATATTTAAGTTTTCCAATTTCCATGTATCGTTTTTTGTATCCAATGAGTGGTTTTTCTTGATTTGCCAAACAAAAAACAAAATGGACATGTTGTAATTTGATTAGTTGCTCCACACTTGTTTTCTGGAACTCCCACCAAAGATTGACTGGAATTACTTCGAGTTGAAATACTTTAATATTTTCCTTGCTATAAACAACAAGTAATGGGTTACTGGCCTAAATTAAGGAAAGACAGTAAAAGAATTCTGATAATTACACTATAATTTTCGTCATTTTACCGTTGTTTTTTTTTTATAAAGGTTTCCAATAACTTTGCAAAAATTTAAATGAAAGCGAGATTTTTTTTTATATCCTTCATTTTCATAAAAATAAAAAAATGGCAACCTAACCGCTCACATGTTACATGAAGTCAACACCAAAATTTGACCTCAGAATGACCAAATATTTTGAAATTGAAATTCCTGTAGTTGCATACTCAAAATGGTGTATTTCGTCTAAGCTTTAAACAAATTACTCATTTGTTGGGCTATGTGACTAGCCTCTTATTTGGTTAAGCCAAATGTAAAGTACAATATTTTGCCAAATGTAAAATACAAAATTTTACACCACCATTTTACACCACCATGCAAATCATTGTTGCTAATAATTTGCTTACGGGAGGATTTACGAGTATTACTTTTCTGTTGCCCCAAGTTCTTCGTGGGCAGAGCAGTAGATGTTAGTTAATTCCTGGTTTTAATTTATTTAAAGTGATTCTGAAAGTTAGTACTCGTGATGGAAGTGTGATTGGAAGTGCGTGTGCCAGAAGTTTGTTGATTGCCGTAATTTAACTGGCAAAACCTCTCGAGCGAAAAAAAATAAGTCGGTAAAATAAAAAAAAATTTGAGCTTATCAGTCGTAACAACCTTATGATGCTGGATGAACTCGGCGTGAATGCTTTGTCAGGGCCCCATTTTCAGCAAATAATTTATTACATACTGGACACTTGAATGGCTTTTCTCCTGAATGCACTCTGGCATGTTTAATGAGGCTTGAACTGTTCGTAAAGGCCATTTTGCATTCATTACATTTGTACGGCTTTTGTCCTGTATGGGTTCTAATATGTTCAAGCAGGCTTTTACTATGTCCAAAGGCTTTTTTGCAGTACTCACAGACATGACTTTTCTGTTGCAGATGCACTGTCTTCTTATGTTTTTGTAAATTGGACTTGAATCCAAACGATTTGTCACATGATCCGCAAGAAAAAGGTTTAAGTCCAGAGTGAATTACGTTATGAGCAAGTAATTTTGAATTTGTTGTAAACAGTGAACTACATTCGGTACACTTAAAACGCTTTGGCGGTCTTTGCTTGTTTAGATCTTGAGTAGTACTGGATACTCCATCCAGATCTTCTACGGTTGCATGCGTGTAACTGGCCACATTGGTGCTGCTTGATATCTCATCCATTTTGAACAACAGTGCCTATGAGGAATTAAAAATACACGAGTATTTAAAACACATGAGTAATTAATAATACATGTTTTATTATTTATTTCTTACAAGTGTTTTTTTAGTTTATTCCCTTAGAGTACAATGTTAGTTTTGTCGCTTTAGGATATTAAAAAGGTAGTCACTAAATAAGATAATTCGGCAGTGGTCAATAAAAAGTTCATCCCTACTAATGAAATAGGTAACGAGATAAAAATGTTTAAAATTTATGCTTTAACTTTACTTTAACAGTCATCGCAAGAGTTTACATAATGTGACATAACTACAGTGGTATTATTAAAACGAGTGCATAAGCACGGGAATAATGATTTTCTGTCACTGCGTCGTCGCAATATTCCTGCATTCTCGTATGGAAATGTTATAAAGGCTCTTTTTATCCGAATCGTGGCCAAAATTCTAAGGTGGACGGTGTCGTGAGTCAGCTCGGGCATTTTTGTCACAGATATTCCATACATTACATTATAATAATCCGTGGTAATATAGGATGTAGAAAAAAATAAACAAAAAGTAAGGTATACAGACACTCACACAGTCTAGACTGTGTGAGTGTCTGTATACCTTACTTTTTATTTTTTTCTACATCCTATATTACCACGGATTTGGCAATGGTCCAGACTGGCTTCCCTATAGGGGACTTGTTGCTTTACGAATAGTTTTATTTATTGTTTAAGCATGATGATGTTGCTATTGTAGGTGACGTTAGATTGCCTTGGTCCAATTTTTCCCCGGCATGACACGAGTTTCACTGTGGAACGACCAACATCTCGCGGTACTGAAGCAGTCAGTTGCTACGGAATTCACTTGATAAAACTGGATGTCTCAAATGCATAATTCCACCACAATAACTGCTTGTCCAATTGGTGTATGAAAATAAGACTTAAGAAAATGGAAGGTTTTGTTATTCACAAAAGGAACACACTCGTTGATCAGGGTTTTTTTTTAAATTTAAATTTTCATTGTTTTTACCTATGTTTTTCTTTGATTATTTTGTGGATATCATTTCGGTGCATATTGAGGTCAGTTTAAATAAATACGGATGATGCAGATTTAAATATGTACAAGCTATAAGATCGGATACAGACCTTGCTTCCCTTGCTTTTTTTTGTTTAGTACCGTCAGCAAAAACACAAGTTTAGTTTTCCAGCCTTTGCAGTTCCCGGGCGGTTGTGTATTTTCGTGTGAACACATCCAAATGCTGCAAAAATTTATCTCCCCACGTGCCAGGTAGGTCGTCGACTCACCAGCTGCTAATTTCCTTGGATGCATGGACGAGTGCACTTGATATTGGGGTTCCCTCCGATGTAATATATTTTGATTTTATGAAGGCCTTCGAATCGGTGGTGCACCGCAGATTGTTGTTTAAGCTGGAAAACTCCGGTTTCAGAGGAGACCTATTGAAATGGATAACAGCCTTTATTAGTGGCCGCTCACAGAGGGTCCAAATTGAGGATACCTTATCTTCCAGGGTTGATGTAATCAGTGGGGTTCCACAGGGTTCAGTGTTGGGCCCCCTGTTGTTTGTGATTTACATAAATGATCTTCATTGCATCAGACCTGGTATTCAGAACCTCAAATTCGCCGATGATTTGAAGTTGGGTAATACAATTATTGATGCACTTGATAGCAGCGCTTTATCCCGGGAGATTAATCATGTTTCAGATTGGGCGGCGATTTGGCAGCTACCACTGTCAGAATCAAAATGTTCTACCTTTCATGTTGGGAGACAAAACTTAACATTGCCATACACCCTAAATAGTTTTAGACTGCCTGATGTCTCGGTAATCCGCGATTTGGGTGTGTGGTTTACCTCTGACCTGAAAGCTTCTCTGCACTGTAACAAGATTTGTGCTCTGGCTTTCCGGCGACTGGCTATTGTAATTCACTGCTTTACTTCTGGGTGTGTAGACACCAAGGTTTGGGCCTACAAGACATTCGTGCGACCTTTGCTGGAGTATGCCAGCCCAGTGTGGTCCCCGTACTTGCTGATGGATATTGACAGGCTGGAGTCTGTCCAGCGAAGGTTCACAAGAAGTATTACCACTATACGGAAGCTTCCTTCGAATGAACGATTAAGGAAACTCGACCTGGAGCCATTGGAACTTCGCAGATTAATTGCTGATTTGGTCCTGACTTTCAAAATTTTGAGGGGTTTCGTCACCGTGGATATCCCATTGTTTGAGCTTAATAATGTGGCATCGACTAGGGGACACTCACTTAAGCTACGTCTTTTGGGATCCAACCTGGACTGCCGTAGATATTTTTTCTCTCTTCGGGTTGTGCCGGCTTGGAATTCCCTCACTGAGGGGGTTGTTGCGTCTAACACCGTCGCTGCCTTCAAACGTGGGTTAAAATCGCTGTCTTTCGCCAAATTTTTACGTAGAACTTATTAGTGTTGGTGTTGCGATGACAGCAATAGTTTCCCATTATATATGGAAGTTAGAATAGGACTGGTGTCAGTGGTTGTATTTGCCCTTCCATTTTCCTAACCACTGTTGTGTGGTTAAACTTATTATTATTATTATTATTATTATAAAAATTTATCTCCCCACGTGCAAAAGAGGCTGTCGATGTAAGCAGCTTTTGGCAGCACTGATGGGAGATACTAAAACTTAAACTGGACATTTTATCGGGTGAAGTTAATTTAAATATTTAAAGGAAGGATAAACTAATTGTTTTAAATCTAGATTATTATTAAAAATCATTTGATTTAAATCAGGTTGATAATTAATCCACCCTGACATTGATGGGAGTTAAAATCTCCGGGCCTAGCTGGTGACTCCTAAGGGTGAGTTTTCTAAACAATTTTCCAGAGGTATGAGGGGTCGAGTGTTACATTATTTGAAAGATCTAAAAATGAGAACATCGATGCTCACAAAAATAAATGGCCGATCAGAACGTTGTGCACCGTTTCCAGGAAAAAGTAAGACAAAGGATGGAAAAACCCCAAGAAAACACCAAAACAGTCTGGGCTGCCATTCAGGTCTGAAAACACCGATCACACAAAATGGTTTGCGGAGATGTTCTCATTTTTAGTTCTTTATAATGATATGCACTCGATCCTCCCTTCCCATTGGAAATGTTACCCTACTCCGTCTCGGCAGGGGGCTTCCCAGGTTGGCCCCGGAAATTTGCATTCCATCAACTTGCGACAATGAATGATTTGTCATTGACGATTAGTAGGCTCATTTTCCCACACCAACTGAAATGAATACGAGTGTGGTCAGACTTTTGAGATAGCCTTGGTTAGGTACGCAGCGGTTTCAGCTCCAGAGTGCAAAAAGCAGCTGCTAATACCAGGAGTGGCATTAAAGAGGAGCCTCTACGATACTTCTACTACCTGTTCTACCATTCTTTGTCACGACCTCATACAACCCCGACTGACAGTTTCTTCTTGAAAAAAAATAGGTTACAAATTATGCTGTGTAGGTTTAGGTAATTATATAGAACAACGCCTTTTCAAGCTATCGACATAATTCAACTACCTGTCGATTCCTTTCATCGTTGCGGTTCAGAAAATCATAACGAAAACTTGCGCAAACGCTTTTTTCTTTTATAAAATAAGTTTTAAAACACGTTAAAACGCTATTGACAACTGTGGTTAGACCGCCATAGCGCGCGACGATGGGAGCGCAACAAGAAAACCTGATTTCGACCAGAACACGAGTAAACGGGAATTATCTTGTTCATTTGTGTCGGCATGGCTGAAGCGGTGATTTGTGATGCGAACTGTCGTTCTATTTCTATATCAATATTTCTTTACAGTGTAAAATATCGTCCGCAGGGGTGCGCTTCGCGCGCACTATTATATACATCAAGAATTTGTGTAATCAGAAATAGTATGACGCAAGCATTTGTGAAACAACAAAGTGTCCTAATTTGCTCCTTGTTTCACAAATGCTTGCGTCATACTATTTTTGATTAGACAAATTCTCGATGTATATAATAGTGCTCGCAAAGCGCGCCCCTGCGGACGGCATTTCATACTGGAAAAAAAATTGTCCCGGGAAGGATATAATTCCCGTTTACTAATGTTCTGGTCGAAATCAGGTTTTCATGTTGCGCTCCCATCGTCGCGCGTTATGGCGGCCTAACCACGGTTGTCAATAGCGTTTTAACGTGTTTTAAAACTTTTTTATAAAAGAAAAAGGCGTTTGCGCAAGTTTTTGTTATGATTTTCTGAACCATAATGACAAAAGGAATCGAAAGTTAGTTGAATTATGTTGATAGCTTGAAAAGGCGTTGTTCTATATAATTACCTAGGTTTATACTATCACTTGTTCAGCCATTAAAAAGGTAAACGGTCGAGTTACCCAAAGGATGTTCTCGGGATGGAGAGGGACAATTTTTGTAGGAAATCCTGGGATCTATCACATGCCACGTGATAATTTACTAGCGATTAATCCAAATACATGTTCAATTCTCGTTTGAACGACCTTGAAGCAAGGAAGGAATTCTGTTTCTCAAGTCAAGGCCGACTGGGATACAAATTGCATGTTGACTCCCTGTTCCATGCCAGTTCAAGTTAATGCTGCTAGCATTGCTTTGGTAAAATGTGATTTTGTTACTACTAACTCAACTGGCCTGGAACCGGGAATGTAATCAGCATTTTCCGTTCTAGGCGACATTCTAACAAGCCCTGAAATCCAAAGCTGAGAGTAACAACATAGTTGGCTCACACTACATTAATAAACTGTTCACGCTCAGTCCTCCTCAAATATATCTGCTTAAATATTTAAACTTTTATGTTGCTTGCTTACCGGTATAAAGTTCTTTCACGACTAGAGGTCAAAATTGGGACCTCAAAACGTGTACACAGGCAAAATGGAACGACGACATGTTACCAAAGTTGGTAAATGTTTGAACAAAGGTGTTGGTTTGTTGTGAAGCAATAGGTTCGTGGCCACTAGCCCCGGGGACGTTTTGTGTCACCATGCCTCCACATGCCTTTGAGGGAAAAAAACAAACGGCCATCAAAATTACAGTGAAACGGCCCACGCACCCTGGTGACTTGGCTTATGCATGAGGATTGAAAACCCAGGCTGACACAAACTCAATTTTTCCTACATCTTAGAATTAAATTCCTATATTTTTGGACAAAAATTCCTATATTTTTAGACGTGAATGTAAGCGGTTAACCGGCTGGCATTCCAGTTGTAATCCAGTTTAATTTTTTTCCCATGCATGGCCTGTAGTAAGAGACCAGAAAAATTGAATGCGGGCAACTCCATAAACTCTCTCTACTGACTCGCTCTTCCGCTCACGAGCACGTAGAGCACTGGTACTGACCCCAATATGAGCGAGATGCAGGATTGCTGCCTCCCCAAAGATCAAAGGTATTGAACAATATCATGAGGTGCCTCCCGTAGTAGGTATTTCCTGAATACCTTCCGTGGGAGGCACCTTTCGAAATTTCTCAGTACCGTGCCATTCCTGTTCGCCATTACAGGATCCATCTCTAATCTTCATGCTGGCTGAAAATTCGAAGATGGTAAAGAAAGTATCCCAGTTAGAGCACTCTTAACATTATCCACTTTCTTGTTCCTAGTCCAGATATCCTAGGCCCAAACCAAGCTGACAACCCTACCGAACCTCATAACACTTCACAAAAAGACTAATGATGTGTGGTTGTAAATCAGTGGCACAGATACTGGGTGGTTAATGCGCCAATGAGTCAGGCTGCAGGATTCCTATCCTGACGATATGACATAAACGAAGCTGTTTTAAACGATATGTCTTATCGGGGTATACTCAATATGTGTAGGCGTGAATCTTTCCCTTTTAGACAACCTGCCCTGATGTGCGCCGCTACAAATTTTGGGAAATCATTGGTTCTGTTGTCGTCCTCACATTTAGCCGATGACCCTATCGTTTCAGACGTGAGTAATAATAGGCCTAGGTTACATAGCTATAAAATGTAAAGTGCCTATGACGCTTGTTTTACATGATTGCATCATAAAATGTCGTAAAACATATTATTGGGTGTTATCTGCTTTGGATTCAAAATACCTTAAACCTTAAGAAAAAAAATAGGTCGGGCGCCCAAATTGTATCTGTGAACAGGCCCCCGAGATCCAAGCTACGCAACTGCTGAAAATCTAGACACATGTTAGTGTGTTGCCGCCAAGTAGATGATTTATTGTTGTTGGAGCGTAATTGTTATTGTGTAATTGTTGTCAGATGGCAGATCACTAGCCGAGCGTAATTGTTAATGTGTAATTGTTGTCAGATGGCAGATCACTAGCCGACTGTGTCTGTTAATCGTAACGAACTTTTACATGATTTCAGTATATATACCGCGAGTACCACTCTAGTTTTCATTTAACTTTCGAACTATTAGTAGGTGCGATTAACTTAGCTAACAGGATTAACCTTGGCGGCCTTTTCCTGGTTGAAGGATATCACTACGTTCAAAGGCCGATCCTTTTGGGAAACTTGGCGGCTTTTTACACCAGTTTTGGGTTTGGGTGGATTTCAGTATACTGGTGTAAATTCCCCATACGGTAGAAATCTTTGTAAATCGTTGGAATCTGGTGTCTTGGGTCCGGTAACGAAGAATACCACAACATTAAAGTTTGGAAAGGTGTCCTTTGCGGAGAAAACGTCCCCTCAATAGCGTTGATTTGTGTTACTGGCAAGCTAGCTAGCTAGACCTAGCTACTGCTAGCTAAGGTCAGGTCTCCCATGTTCATATGATATATACGTCTACAGCTCGTTAGAAAAAGTTTGCGTATCTAAATTTTGGCACATGGGTAAAGAGTAGTACGGGGGGAGTGCCTTTTTGTAAAATGGGGGTTGCAGCTAGAATTACGTGGCCCTAAAGTGGCGCGTAAATGCAAAATTATTGTTGTAACCATTTGTTTGTATTGTTATCAACGTCTGTTATAACATGCTCAAAGAGAAGATGGCGAGGCCAGTGCGCCGTTTTTTGCTTGCCCTACGTCAGCGGGGCGTCCTAACTCAGGCAGAAGCTCTTTGTGGTTTGGTGTCGAAGGAAAAGTACCAGGAAATATGGAGGTTGGCGGCAGATATTGGTATGGATGAGGTGGACCTGAATTTATATGGGGTGAGTGAACGAAACGAAGAGACTGTGGATCTAGGGTTGAAGGATGACAACATAGGCACCATGCAGGACAACAATGCAGACGGTAACAATGCAGATCGTAACAATGTGGTTAATGAGGAAGTGGGTGGAGATCGGGAGTCCGATAGGAGAGGAGTGGTTAGGGACGGGGTGTACCATAGGAAACCCAGTGGTGGTGAAGGCGGGTCAGCAGGTGTGGGGGTGCCAATTGCTCCCAAAGCTTCCTATGTGACTGTAGTAACCTCCCGGTTGGAGCCTGTGGTGGAGGACGAAGCTGCTGCGTTTGAGATGGAGGAGGGTCGCCAAGATATCGTTGACCATGAGCCACAGGAGGTCCCACGTGACCTCACCTGGCTACAGCGTTTGTACAAAGGAGCCCTGGCAAACATTCCCATGGAGAGGACGCTTGTTATATTGGCGGCTGAGGCTGGTCGCCCGTATTTGTTGGAAAACGTGCGTGATGCACTGGTGGAAGTTGTTGATTTGCGACGAATTGCTGGCCTCTGTTGGTTGAGGGCAAATAACGCCTTTCAGGTAGAATTTGTGGACCGGAAGGCAAAGATGCTGGTAAAGGAGAAGGGCCGTCTTCACGTAGGTGGCCACCCAGCGACTGTCTTTGACTTGCAGAATCGCTCCCTCAAGTTCCGGATGCATTGGCTCCCACTGGACGTGCCTGATGCAGCTATTGTGAGAGCATTGGCAGATTTCGGGGAAGTTTCTGGTTTGCGACACGAGTTCCACTCAATGGAAGGATTGCGTCACTGCCGTACTGGGGTTAGGTGCGGTACTTTGAAGCTAAGGGACTCAGTGCTCGTCGAGGACGTCCCTGATGTCGTTAGAGTCCTGGGAGTTGCCTCCCTGTTGTCTGTAGCGGACAGGCCACCCAGGTGCCTGAAATGCAGGAAAAGAGGACACGTGAGACGTTTTTGCCCGTTTGTTGTCTGCAATGTTTGCAACGTAGCCTTACCTCGTGACGCCCTGTGTGTCCACCTCGCACCTCCTGTGCCTTCCGAACCTGTAGCTGCTGTAGAGGAGGCGGTGGGTACCGTTGCTCCTGCTGGGGCTGACGACCCTCCATCGAGTGCTCCAGTAGCTGATTCTTCAAGCGCTTGGTCTACGCAGAGAAGACCACGGCGACGAAAGGCTTCTTCCCGTTCGGCTTTGGCCAGTTCTCCACCTCTCCCGAAACAGGTGGCAGTGGAGGAAAACCGTTTTTCACCTTTGGCTGGTGATGAAGATTTCGAGGATAAGGAGGGAAGTGGTGATTTGCTGAGCCGGTGCAGTGGCTTCAGTGGGTGATTTGTTGGAAGATGGTGGGGAGGGGACCCTGATGAAAGTGTGCCCGGATTCTGCAGCTCCTGGTGTTGGTGGTGGTGAAGGTGATCAACTTTGTGGTGTTAGTGTAGGAGGTGATATACCGAGTGAAAGTGTTCCTAATGGTGGAAATATGTGTGTTGCCTTTGGGGAAACCAGTGCATCAGGAGTGTTAGCAGATGATGATCGAGTTAGCAGCTTAGGCAGAGTAGATGTGGTGTGTAGTGACGCAGCAATGTCGTGGTCCAGCGAGGTAGCTATGCTGAATGGGGAGTCAGATGGTGGTGAAGTGTCTGTTTCAAACAGGGGGAACAGTGATACGTTCTCTCAAGAGGGAGAAAATGAGCTGCTGATGGTGCAGGTGTCTCCGTAGTGTGTTGTGGTGTTTATCCTGCTCCGTTCGTTATTTGTACCTGGAATGTACGAGGTATAGGGAATAAGGGGGAAGAGTTGGAGTGGTTGGGAACTAAAGTTGAAATTTTGGGTTTGGTTGAAACCAAGCTGCCAGTCGGGTTTGTCCCAAGTCTAAATGGTTTTTTGTGCGTCGCTGGTCCTGGCGGCTCAGGGGTGAGGGTGCTCATTAAGGATTGGGTCCCGTTTGTGACCCCTCCCTTTCGGGGGTGCAGGGGTGTTGATGCATGCGTGTTCCGGGTGTGGTGGGGCCTAGGGTGGTTGACCATCGGTATAGTCCATGTCACTGGAAGGGTCTCGTGTAATGAGTGGGTGGAGTGGGTTGGGTCCCTCCCCCGGCCCTTGGTTTTAGGGGGGGGACTTCAACGCACATCACTGGCTCTGGGGGAGTGGTCGTTGTGATGCCCGTGGACGTCTGATTGCTGGATCCGTGGACTGTTTGGGCCTCTCTGTGCTGCAGAATGGCACACCTACGTTTGTAAGGAGGTATGGGGACCAGATCCAGGAGTCAGTCCTGGATATGTTCCTCTGCTCGAACGAGCTGGCTTCCCGCTTCTCATTCGAGGTATCATCGGATTTACGGGGTAGCGACCACTTTCCTGTGGCGTTGACCTGGGATGGCGGGGGGCACGGCCGACTTGGTGGTGTCGTAGCACAGGTTCCGCCAGTTGTCGATTCTGGTGAGTTTGCTCCTTGGCTTAGAAAGTGGGTTGGTGGGAGGCGTGGTACCAAGCGCTGCCTGCGTGGAAAGTCTGGTAGACGGGGCAGTGTGGTGGTGTGGTGGACTTCGGTGTGTGTGACTGCTGTGCGGGATCGTCGCCGTGCCTGGCAGCGATTTTGCCGATGTCGGTCTGACCAACGGTGGTTCGAGTTTGTTGGGATTGCCCAAGAGACTCGGTTTCTTCTCCGCAGGGAGAAAGCGATGTTTGGGGCGAGGCTATGTGACCAGGTATCTCAGGGCCTTTCTCTGTCGCGTGTCTGGGCCTTGGTCCGCCCGCGTGATGTAAGTGCTGCTGTTGCTTGGGTTTTTGGCCATTCCAACGAGGTTCTTAGGGGCCCAAAGATGGCTGAGGCTTTTAATGCCAATTTCGTGGAGGTCTATGGTGCACCGAGGGGTCCTCCTCCCCCGCCCACCAACTTGAGGGTCGGGTCGGATGAGGCTGACCAGCCGCTGGTCTTACAGGAACTCTCTGCGGCATTAGCCTCTTGTCGGCTTGGGAGTGCTATGGGGATTGACAGGGTCTCTTATGACGACCTCTGTGGCCTTGATCGTGATGGGCAGAAGGCGTTGTTGGACTTCTTTCAGACTCGGTTCGACGGGGCCCCGGTACCGGCCTCCTGGCTTTTCTCTGTCCTTACCCTGGTGCTTGGCAGGGGCAAGCCCCGCTCCTCTGTCACGAGTTACCGGCCAATTGCGCTCCTTTCGTGCGCTCGCAAGGTCTACGAGAGGATACTAGTCAATAGACTGGTGTGGCAAATTGAGGGTTCGGGCAGGTTGTTCGGCGCTCAATTTGGGTTCCGGAAGAATCGGGGAGTTCAGGACGCAGTGCTGTACCTTGAGTCGGGCATCAGGGAGGCTTGGGTTAATGACTGCTTCGCCATAGCTGTTTTCCTGGACATAAAGGCGGCCTACGATATGGTTGATATATCGTGGGTAGAGTTTTCCCTGAGGTCCCTGGGTGTTGGCGGAAAGCTTCTTGCTGCGGTTATGGCGCTGCTCGGCGTGCGGCGCTTTGCGACAAGGGCTGGGGGTGCGTGGTCCAGTGTTAGCTCCACTGACCGCGGCCTCCCCCAGGGTAGTTGTCTGAGCCCGGCTCTGTTTGCAGTGGCAATCAACGCTGTCCTAGTAGAGATGAACTCTTCGGTCAACGTGGTCGCGTATGCAGATGACGTGGCAGTTTGGCTTACGGGGAGGGACTTGCCTGTGATTTTGGCTTCTCTTGAGGTGGCTATTGCAAGGGGGTCGTCTGCACTGGCGGCTAGAGGCCTTCAGTTAGCCAGTGCGAAGACGGAGCTGATGATTTTCCGCCGGGGGAAGTCCTGGGAGGGCTCCATTTTGGTAAACGGGCCGCGGGTCGCAGCGAAGCCGAAGGTTCGCTACCTTGGTTTTTGGCTGGACCCGCAACTGTTGTGGACCCATGATGTGGCAGCCGTGAAGCAAAATGTGTCAGCCCGTTCGAATGTGCTGCGGTCCATCGCTACTAATGCGTCCGTTGCGAGGCGTGCCACTGTCATTTCCTTTTACAAGGTCTATGTTTGCTCTTGCGCGGATTTTCATATCCCTGTTTTGGCCAGCTCTCGGCAGGCGATTAAGGAGGTTCAGGTTGCTATGAATCAGTGCCTTAGAGTGGTCACCGGTTGTTTGCCATCTACCCCAGTGCCTGCTCTACATGTGGAAGCTGGCGAGCGCCCTGTTGCCTTTCGGGCCAGGGAGCTGTTGGCTAGAATCTGTCTGCGGGCAGTTGGGAGGGGCAGGTCAGACCCCTTGGGTCGTATTCTGTTGGACTATATGTCCTTGTAGGATAGGGCCCGTGGTTTGCTTGGTGCTCCAGGCCAAGGGGCCACGCTTCTTCTGCTGGACGGGATGGGTGGCTTTACTACTCCGGTTTCTGTCCATCCACCGGCCCCGTGGCTGTGGTGTCCAGCGGCGGTGGCTTCTGTGCAGTCGGAAAGAGGCACGACTAGTCGTTCGGCTGTTCAGGCGTTCTGTGACGCTTCCTTCTTCGTGGAACGGGGGGAAGGGGGGGTTGGTGTCTGTGTTCCGTGTTGGCGGCTGGAGTACCGGTTCTCTCTTCGCCCGCTCCCCTCGGCCTTCGTGGGGGAGCTTGCGGCTATTTCTGTGGCACTAGACATTGGTTTGGATATGCAGTTGCCTGAGTTCTGTGTACTCACCGATTCGTTGGCTAGTATTGGCTTCCTGAGGCGTTGTTTTCTATCTCTCCAATGTTCCCACCCGATCGCTTTTGAGATAGGGTGGAAGCTTTTTGTCAGATTCCCTTGAGGTCAGGCAGGTCAGGCTCCCTTGAGTGGACTGCGGGCCACTCAGGCTGCTTTGGCAATGAGCTGGCAGACAGTCTAGCCAGGCAGGGCTCGGATGGGGAAGGGGGTGTGATCAGTCTTGCCATGGGTCCCAGGGACCTACAGCCTGTGGTTGCGAGGGTTGTTGAGCGTGAGTGGGCTGCGGAGTGGTCTGCCAATCCAGTGGGCAGAGGTTTGTACGAGTTGCACCCAACCACAGCCTACCCTAGGTCTCTTGACAGTTTCTCCCGTCGCGATGCGGGTTTGCTCTCCAGATTTCGAACTGGTCATGTTCAGCTCAGGGCTCACATGTTCAGGTTGGGGTGGTCTCGCTCTCCTCTTTGTACCTGCGGCGGTGGGGAAGAGACTGTACGTAATTTTTTGGTGGAGTGCCCTTTTTGGGCTGCTCAGTGGCGCTTTGCCCATAATGTAGGGGTCGACCCGATTCGCGTAGCCCTCGGCGTCTCCCCACACTCGGTGTTAGGTATAGGCCCCCTGCGCAGGACCTTGGGGTTTTGTAAGGCAACACAACGGCTCACCTAGAGTTTCAGGAGTCTCTCTTGTTCCTGGTACCTCGTGCATAGGGTCCAGGGTGCTTGCTGGTTTTTTTTAGTGATTTGTAAGTTGCTTCTTGTACTGGTGGCATTTGGTTTTAGTTTTTAAGTAGGCTAGACTGAGCACTTGGTGATATAGGCCTGTACGCTCAAATAAATAAATAAAAAAAAAGTGTTATACGCGCACCGTTTCAGTACTTACGTACCGCAACAATTCACTCGAGTTTTAACAAAATAACTATTCTTGCAATTATTGCACTGTTTGCTTCAATGACATGGTAAATAAACTAACCTTGGTTGCGGGTTGGATACCGTTCAGTGAGTTTCATATTATCAAGAACCATGCTAGTGGTCCGCCTGCCAAGTTCAATAATTGTCACACTAAATTTTACCTTCATTGTAAGAAAGTCATTGTTTAATTCCTGCATTGTTGTTGCATGGCCACTAGCTTTTGGTACTTGTAACAGAAACCAGAGCTGAGCGTATTTCACGATGATGATGATAAATACCTCTGCGCGAAACAGCTTGAAAATTGCTGGAATGGGCAGTCTTTGTGCCCTGACAAGAAATAGTTGTATTTCAATCAAGTGCACAAACTGTATCAATGCGATAAAAGTGCTTGAAGATCGTTGATTTCAGCTAACTACTGACTACTGGCTACTGACTACTAATTCCGCTCATATAAAATAAATTATGCGAAGATACTAATGAAATTTGGTATTCAGCACTCTTTTAACTCCAATATGTGCCTTTTAGGGTTTGACGTTTGGGGAGGCATTAACTAAAAAGATTGCAATAATTTGTAATGCTATTTTTCCATATGTTGGGAAAACGCCACCGGTGATCAAAATAAGCATTACTCGTTATTAGTGTTAACGAGTAACAATGCAAACGGATTGCCAGAAATAATCGGCAACACAACATTGTCGATAAATTGGACACACTACTTGTCGGCAGGCCATTCTTGGGCAATTTGGATTTGGTAACAATATGGGGAGCGCTCTGAGCTCTGAGTTAGACTGTGGTGAGTAGGAGACGTTGGAGGGCGATTGTGGCTTTTTGTCGGGCAGCGAGTAGGTATGCATAGGTGTATAGCTGTATAGATGTATAGATTTAAAATTATTGTAAGCGCATGGCTGTGGGCCAATGCTTAATACAATACAATACAATACAATACACTACTTGTTTGTAGTAGAGCGCATAGATTCGTGCCACTATGCTTTTAATAAATCCGCAGTCCGCGCTACTTATTGTTGATGGTTGAATACAAATCAGTAAACGCTTTAATTATGACTAGCTGTACCCCCGGCGTAACATACAGGCCACACCCATTTGTTTGACATTGTCGGTCGCTCGCCCTCTTTCATTGTAGTGCATAATTCATAATGATGAATTTGCTTGCCCAACCTAAGCGTATTACATATCATATCAAAAACCAAAACTGGTAAAAGGGGACGCCAAGTTCCGAATGGTTCGGCCCTTCAAAGGAGTGATATCAACACACCAAAACATTCGCCAAGTTAATCGCACCGCTTAATAATTCGAAGGTTAAATGAAAACTAGAACATTGCTACTTTCGGTAGCAATGTTCAAGTTTTCATTTAACGTCCAAAGTATTATTCGGTGCGATTAAGTTGGTGAATGTTTTGGTGTGTTGATATCACTCCTTTGAAGGGCCGAACCATTCGGAACTTGGCGGCCCCTTTTACCAGTTTTTTTTAATTGTGTATTGACTCAACTCCACTACCGTGCAGATGAGTAATAAAGTGCCACGTCAACAAGAAATTGGTTTTCAACAATTTGCTACTTTTTTTTTGCCTATAGGCCAAACCATTCCCAACTTAGTCACCTCTTTATTGGCTTTTGGGTTGGGTTTAATTTTGTTGTAATTTGTTGTATTTAGTTAGTTTTGGTGTGTTGATATCACTTCTTTGAAGGGCCGAACCACTCTCAACTTGGTGGCCTCCTTACCAGTTTTTGGCTTTGTTTATTTTGCTTTGTTTTTACACTTGGTTTATTTTTCGTGAATTGGACGTGAATACAATTTCTTTGCAACGTTGTTTATAGATTTATTGTGATACACTAGTGTGTGCCTACGCACGTACGTCAGTATACACGTTCTCATTGTCGGAACTTTGGCCGTCCAATGAGAGACGATGCCGACAATACTAACAATGCTTATAACAATATTTTCGTCCTTACGCGCCCTCCTACGCCATCCCTGTTACGCCCCCAGGCTCAAAACCATTAAAGGTACGCAGTTCGTATTGTACTTCAGCCATTCGTCCAATTTCATAGCTGGAAGCCTTCCCGTTATCTCGGAATCGATGAATAATCACCGTAGGTAGTAACACATATTCAACGTTATTGAGGGGCAGATTTTGCATTGAAAGCAGCATAGCTGGCATTCAAACACGAGTTAATTTTTGTCAGGTGGGACATTGCTCTCGATTTCAACACAATTTAAGCTTTTGTACCGCATTATTATTTTTCCCGAAGTACCTGAAATGTGCTCAACTATGCCTCAAGATATAAGACACTGACGCAATGGCGTCGCGATACAATGGTTTACAACCTCGAGAATTGAATTGATGTGATGTTTGTTGTGATGCTTGTTCCTAACTTTGCGCGACACACTAGCGTGTGTCTAGATATAGAAGATTGAAGTCCTCACTGCAGCAAAACTAAAAAAAAATATCTCCGTTCGTATTTAATATATTGCGACCAAATTTGGCTGGGCAATGGCTAAAATGAAATGCCACACAAAAAAAAACTACAAAAGAAGTGACATCTGAAACAAAACCCACAAGGGTGAAAGAACCCGCCAAGTTTCAGCCCATCAAAGTAGTGATATCAGAGCCAAAATGGCTGCCACCAAGTTGCTACATTAGTTGCCAAGCTATTTCAACCGACTATTACCTCACACGTTAAATCAATATCTTGACCATTGTTATCGATAGTAGCAATGGTCAGGTTTTTGATTTAACCTTTGATCTAATTCTCGGTGGGATTAGGTTGGCAACTGATGTAGTAACTTGGTGGCAGGCATTTTGGCTCTGATATCACTACTTTGATTGGCTGAAACTTGGCAGGTTCTTTCACCCTTGTGGCTTTTGTTTTAGATGTGACATTTCAAAAGTGAAATTATTATGTGGTCAGTGATTTGTATAGTATGTGAAATTGTGAATGCTAAGGTACGCGAATACACCGTGGTAACTAAACTACGGAAATTGCAACAGAAAAGTGACTGGGAATCTATCATTGCCAGGAAAATTTGAAACACACGGTAGATCCGTGAGTACACAGTCCAGTTAAGTAGGAAAAAAGGAAATTTTTTCAACGAAGTAATGTGACGAGTTTATGGTTACGCTAGACATATGCTAGTGTGATGCCACCAAGTAGACGATCGGCCAAGTAAATGAGATTAATTGTGATTGAGTGAGCAATTCCAGCTTCATTGTGTAATTAAAATTAACATCAGGAGGAGCAACTGAAGGGGAATGTGCTGATTGAGTGAGGTAAAGCGAACGAAAATCAGCGATTGTCATCCAGTGCACTAAAAAATGGTATTGAACAAACTTAAGCATGTGAAACATTGGCATATAATAAACCATGCCATATCAATTTGGCGGATGTAACGCTAAGTGGGCAATGGCAAATGTGAAAATTATGAATGAGAAAAATGGCCATAAAATACCTCCACACATAATAGGTAGTCACTGGCCTGTGAAATCTGTGATATCCACTCAAAACCAAAACTGGTACAAGAAAAGCCGTCAAGTTTTTAAAAAGGTTCGGCCTTTGAAAGTAGTGATATCATTCAACCAGGGAAAGGCCGCCAAAGTTAATCTTGTTAGCCAAGT
>JAHWFP010048717.1:924-14593 GCA_023313725.1 Lithobius niger | reverse complement strand
TTTCCAGTCGTGTCTATTTACCCGGTTG
This sequence comes from Lithobius niger, assembly GCA_023313725.1. Classification (NCBI taxonomy): domain Eukaryota; kingdom Metazoa; phylum Arthropoda; class Chilopoda; order Lithobiomorpha; family Lithobiidae; genus Lithobius; species Lithobius niger. The sequence continues at coordinate 14,565 of JAHWFP010048717.1, read as the reverse complement.
GATCAGCTCAATCGGTCTGGTTTTACTTCTACGTGGCGAATTGGTAGCCGTTTAAACTGTACACGAACACTTCGTCGTATACTCTCCCATTTCATGCACACGAATTAATGCTAACTAATGCTTCTTCCCCTCCCACTCCACCCCTGCTGGTTTCTTCCTCGTTTCTGAAACTTAGAGGTTTACCGTGTTCTTTACGTAGCTTTTCTGGACATATACGCTCACAAGGATTTTAAACAACGCTTTCCCCATTCCATTCTCCCAGGTAGAAGCTGAAGTCTTTATTTTTACCGTCGAGTCATCTTTTTCTTGATACTCGTTTCGTCTGAAACTTGGTCTAAACTGTACCGTCTTAGTCAGGTCGAATTGACTTTTTTACAGGAAATTTCTATTTATCGCAAATTTTATTTCACGGTTCATTTATAGTGCGTGGCTAGGCCGGTTTAACTCCCCCCCCCCCCCCAAAAAAAAGTTGCCTCAGGTAGTCAAATAAGATGCGACGGTATTAGAATTTTAAATTTTAACCTTTGCCGTTGCGATAAAACTCCATCTGCACGAAGGCCGTGCTTAGTGTTTTTTTGAGGTGTAATTTAGATGTAACCATCTTGGATATCAAGGCACTCTGCTACTGAACGTACAATCGATTATCTGTTCGGATGGGGGTTCCTATGCGCAGTGCGACCTTAACTGGCAATTTCGGATGCGTATGCAAAGTACTTAGCCTATCGACTTAAACCAAACTTTAAAAAAATGAGTGGCGAATTCATTTTCGTACTAAGTCCCCTGAAATCCGACCATTACGTTGTCCGCCATATTGGAAACATTGCGTCTAAAACTGTTTTTCTATAGATCCCGGTAACTGCTGTTCGGGCATGGAAATATGTTCAAACCAAGAAAGTACAGCATTCAAATTTCTACAAAATAGGGGGAGAGGGCTTGCGCCCCAATCCCCGCCCCAACCAACCCAAAAAGGGGGTTGGGGCTTGCGTTCGTTTGATTCAAATTCGCCACACGCAAGTTTGTTTTGTGACCTGTTTGTCGTGAAACTGTCAGTTCCAAACTTAACTTTAATCCCTAAGCCGACGACTGAGGCAACCTCTTAATGGAGAGGGAGCACGGAATACAAGGTCGCAAGAACATCAACATGGTCGGTATTCGTTCAACCAGATCAGCTTAGTTTCTTAATATAAATTTTCAATTCAACTTATAGTTAGAACTAGCGCGGCATCTGATCACTTCGAACCTCCCAAGTTTTCTTTTTTTTGATTGAAATATTCGATTCGGGAGCTTCTTTTCTCGTCATGGTCCTTCGGACAATACTCAGACCGCGCTTCGCCTTAGGATGGGAGTTGGGGGGGGGGGGGGGTGGCGGGGGAAGAGTAAACATGTAAAACCTACACTAATCACAACTGCCGGCAATACTGTCAGAAAATAACTCCGAATGTGGATTAGACTAAAGAGTGAAGTCTAAAGAAAAGAAGCCGCGAAAAAATGAACAACGGAAATAAGCGAAGGAAACTGTCTGTTTTTGAAGTGTTTTTGTTTTTATAGGTTTCGTTGGGAGTTGAGGCTTAATGGTGTGTCGACAACTAGGTCATTAGTGCCAACCTGTGTCACAGTGCAGTGGTTCGGGTTGTCACGACCATCCATTATAAATATTAAACAAACCTGTATGTAAGAAATTTCACTAAGAAACGGTTTTCTCCATCTGCTTTTTCCTCAGTTTTTTCCCTCGGATTGTTTTCCTACAGCTATTTTCTTTTAAATTTTTTAATTTTTAAATTTTTTTAAAATTTGTTTAAATTTTATTTTTTTATCATGGCATATTTTTCCCATTGGCTGTTTACTGTCCTTTTTTTTTTTTCCTGGGCTTTCGCTCTGCGGAAATTTTTCTTTTGGTTTTTTCTGTTTCCAATTTTTTTCCTCTAAGCTCGTCTTTCCACGGCTTTTTATTCCTAAATTCAAAGTTTCTGACCGGATTTCTTTAAAACAAAACCGCAAAATTGACTTCAAATCGACTTTTAAAACAATTTTAAAACTGTTGCTCCATTTATAACTAAATGGAGTATACTTTTTTAAAAAATCGGTTGAATACTTTAGATTTTGTTACACATAATAAAGAAGCCACATTTTTTTTGGCTTATCCAGATTCCAGAGATTTGCAGTATTGTGATTGACTTCTGTGTTCAAATTTTATTTTTGTAGTTGCAACAGCAGACACAGTATTTTATTTTACGGTTATTATTCGTTGATTGAATTTAACAACTTCTTAATATTCCAGATTTCCCATAACCAGGCATGATTAATATAGATGTAGACTTTCAATCTCGTGCGGCTGAGCGCCTCTTGTCCCTCTAAGAATCGATCAACCGGTAGTTGCCCCTTCCAAACTGTCTTAAATTTCATTGTCCAATACTGTAAGTTTTCGCCGCCATACCATTACATCTTCACCATCAAATAGGTGTACGACGGTCCCTACCTAAATTAAACAATTACAGTTCACGTTAACGGAAAGAATAGATCCCCAACATTCAAAACTTCCTAAGCATGTCATATCGGGCTATTAGAGGCTTGCCGGTTATTCATCAGACTTTCTGGAAGCCATTTCCAGTGATAAATGTATGGCGTAAAACTTAAGATACTATCCTGATCATTTAAATTCCTTTCCAAACTGAACACAAATAAAATATATCTTCCTCAGAGATATTTAAGTTACAGCAGCATTTTGGAAAACTTAAACTACATTTTTTGGCCATTTGTAGTCCTTTTCGATGGCTAAAATTGCAATACTAGGTCAATTTTTGACCAAACTGTTGCATTTAGCAAAATGTATGTAGGGACAAAGGCTACAAATTTATTTAAAATTATGTATAGTGATATTCTTGTATGGGCAATGGTTTGGGAGGAAACTAGTTTGTTTGGGGCCAAATGGCGGATAACGCAATGGTCGGATTTCGGGGGACATTTAGCACGCCACCTGAGACCATCACACAAATTCGTGGCTTATTGCTAATTCCTTTATTGACCCGTTTTTTTTACTTAATTTTACTGCACTAATACGGGTTGGGAGGGCTGCTGAATTGAAAATCGCGGTTTTGTTTTGTGAACTTGTCTAAAACCATGCCGGCCAGAATTCATTTAAAACTACCCACGGTCCCGATGGGGAAGCTCACAATGTTCCCCCCCCCCCCAACCTGGACTGGCGTGTAGCAGCACCCCCACCCCCTTTACTCAGTGCTATCTTTTTGTAATGATTAGGATTTGTACTTTAAACTTAAAAACCCATGTTTACCATCCAGATCAACCATTTGGTAAACTACCGGTGTTGGACATCAATGAAACGAAGCTGTCAGAATCCTGTGCAATTGCTAGATACATCGCTAATGAAATAGGTAAGCTACTACGGTAACTTGTCTTGGCTCTTGGGTGCTAAAGATCCTACGGAAGGGCCTTTGGCATTGGCTTTAGTGAACATGGTTGTAAGTGTACTTCATATCTGAATGCCTTGTAGCCCATACTTGTCTCAGTTCAAGGAAGTATTCCTCAGGAACGTGTCTTAAGAAATAAGGCTAGTAGTCGTGGGTAAAGCTTGGTAGTTGCCAATCCACGGACCAGCAAACCCCCCCGGGGGGGGGGGCGGCGGAGGCGGGGAAGGTAAGAGGATTGGCTACCAACACAGCCTGGTTTTACCCGTTAGTGGCATCTGCTGTTAAGATCGCAAATATTTAATTTCAATCTTTAAGAAACAACCCACTGGGAAGAGCTAATTAGTTTTCATTGCAGAAAGAAAATTTAACCTTAAATAATTTGAAACTACTCGACACAATAATGGTTAGCAGTGTGAACTGTTGTGTGCGAACGCGTCTCGTTACCCTCACCCCGCGCATTTGTGCCCCGTTGTCTCAATGTGAAAGCAGAAAAGTAACTTGTTCGCGAGTATTTTACATTTTCCTAAAATAAAATCATAGCTATTTACTGTATTTTATTTTAAAGCAATAAATTTCTGCATCCCTCGCATTCTTTCGGAATTCATTCGGAGGGGGGGGGGGGAGATTAGGGGATTTCCACTAACGTTAGAATTCTGTACTAGGAGCTTAAAAGAATTTCGGTTGTGGAGTGTTTTGTGCGATGGTTACTGATTCTTTATACTTGCGTTAAGCAAAATATCTACAATGCCTGCATGATTTTTAGGTGTTGCTGGCAAGAATACTTTAGAACGTGCTCTTTGCGACATGCTGGTGGATGCATTAACTGACTGCTGTTCTGCTAGAATTCTCTTCATGATTGAACCGGATGAAGCCAAAAAGGTAAACCTAGTTTCGTGCATTTCTCGTGTATACAGGTTTTGTAACATTTATTGTGGCAGAACTTCTCAGAAAATTTGCCGTAAATATTTATCAAGGTCGGTTGCGAATTAGATCTGGCGTGCAACGGATGGCTCGCTTTGTTCAGGGGTCTTCAGGTCCTGCGTACTGGTGTGGAAAACGGGCAATAGTCGGCCTTGGTTCGTTAGAACTGTTTCAAGGTAGTTCAATGTAGATATTTGTTTATGATCCATCTTACCGGGCTTCGCCCAGGGATTTGTTTGACCCGTGGTTGTTTCCCAGTATTTGCTCGGTGCTGCCTGATTGTTCACTACAACAGTCGATTTTTGTTTGTAACACCCCCTCTCCGCCAATCCTCTCCCTCTTTCCTTTTATCCCGTCCTCTTCTGGTTTCCTTCCCTCTCCTCTTTGAACAAGATACTCGGGTCCCGTGCTTGATTGTTTCTCTTCTAGGTTCAGTTAAAGCGTAATCGTATGCTTAATAGTAACGGCTCACTTTGCCCCCGCCCCCACTCCGTCTTTCGTTGTGGCTTAAGCGAGGCGTACCGTGTGAAAGTGCATGACGTCATGTAAATTCGTTTTCTGTTCCCCTTCCGGGGCTCGTTGCGGTTGCTTCATTTCTGCTAAGAGACTCTTAAACCAATCGGTACCTTCCTCAAGGCCCGCTGAGATAGTAGCTGTGCTCCACTCCGGGCCCATCAGCGTGCTTCTGTTTAGTGACAGACACGCCAGGAGTCGTCCAGTACCGTACGGCATGAGGATTGCTATCTGAACAAAATTTTCGCTTTAAACTCGTAAAGGTAACCATCAAATTGCGAGATGTGGCGCATATTGAGGGCTTTTCTTGCAATCACTTGTCCAGATACAAATTCCTTTGGGTTCTCAATCCGTACGGTACTGGACGACTCATGGCGTGTATGTCATTAAACAAGCTGACGGGCTTGGAGTGGCGCGCAGCTATCTCAGCTGGCCTTGACCTTCCTAAACACCGAACAGAACGCACTATCTCTTAGACCATGGTTAGACAGTTTGGGCTTTACGTCGCGCGTGCGCAGTAACGTTGAGTCAGCCGTTCAGAACTTTCCTAAACTACAATACAGCTCAAGAGTGTTCGATACGTCATACCATCACCACGACCAGGCCTGCTAAAGGATTTGACCAGGCGATCGCTATCCCAAATTTCGAACCATCTCTGAGGTGGTTTGCTGGGGTTGAGCTTTGAGCATGCGCGACTTTGTTTTGACGAAACAAGATTCATCGCTGACGATGTTTGACGTCAACCAAGCCGCATCAACACGGATATTGGCAGGGAATGAGCCAAACTGTCACCAACAGTGAGTTTGGTTCGCTCCGTTTGGTCGTTTAGGAAGGTGCCGTATCACGCGTGCTGGTAAGTTGGACGGCTCTTAAAGCAACATACCGCCTGCCTTATAACCTTCTGCCTGCCTCACAACACCCACGCGACGATCACATCCGCGTATTTACCACAGCTAAGGTCAACTGAGACGGTAGCTTCGTTCCTCGCAGTGAAAAAACGTAGCTACTGTCTCAATTGGCATAGCGCCTAATAGTGCAGCCACCGTGAACCCATTGATCGTGTCGTCAAAAACCGAATGATTCTTGTATTTAAAAATCACAATTTATAATTTTCTAGACTAGTAATTTTGCTTCGGTGTTCTATTGGAATTTTAATTTTTACCGCATTAGTCTTATTAAATCTCATGGTAATTATTAGAAATTTAGAGGAAACGTCATGATTATTGTACGCGCGCATTGCATCATTTAGTGACGGTCGTTCTTAAATATACTTAACAATATTCAACAGAAAATCTAGACATATTAAAACGGGTCTTTTTTAGCAAGGGAAAGACTAACGGTAGGTAAATAGACCCTTGGGGCCGTAAGGTGATGTGGAGGATCGAGGAAAATGGTGCGGGGAGGTATATCCCTTTAATGCTGCATTAGTAAATTAATGTCCAAAGTCTCCTACACTTTCTTGTGGAATATGAAGTTAATACCCCCAACTAGGTATTAAATTAATCTCATCCTGGTGAGATCACAATCTATTTTCGGTGGGTTTGAGGGTCTAGTTATAGGATTCCGAATACTGTCTGAACATATACCATAAAGATGGCGATAAAACGGATTTTAATTTTGTGCTCCTTATTTCAGACTGAACTAAAGACCCTGTTTTTCAAAGACACCGTTCCTCCTTGTCTCGGTCAACTGGAAAAGCGTCTTGAAGGGAACCGTTCCTACTTCGTTGGCGATGAGGTAAGTTGACTCCGCAAATTACACCCTACCGTAACTCGTGAAGCTGCAAGTCGAGACACGCCGCATACATTCTGTCGGAACTTGCAGATGTAATGAAAGTGTCCTCAATAACATTGATTTGTTACTGGCTAGCTACGTGGGTTAATAACATGCTGAAGTGTAAACGCGTATAGAGCAGTGACATAACGTAATATTGTATATAACTCTATGGAACCAGTAACTGGGTTAGCTGCAAGGGGCACTGGAGGGGAAAGGCGTCTTACTGAAGCCAATGCCCTATTAGACTGGATTTCTTAAGCCTATAACGCGCGATTTTTGTTGGAGAAAACGTTTTAAGCCTAAAATCCGCTCTCAAAGCACTATTGTCGGAAAATGTCAGTTTTCCCTACATTTAAATTATTCTAGTGACCCTTGTATACTATGCCCTCCAGAGGCTACCTCTTAGCCAATGACGTCACTTGCCGCTGCTCTAGTTTCAAGAATGAATTCGTCAGAATACTTTGTGGACACTGATCGATAACAATTGTTTTGCGTCTGTTAATGTTTGGATTTGTTAGGACTTGGTTCGCTTTATCACAGGGCAGACTGCCATCGTGGCTGTAGCTCTTTAATATATTGAATTAGCTCTTGGTATAGTAGCTTTTTATTGCGAGGATTTTGTTTAGGTTTTTTACGGAGTGCTTCAGAAGTGTCCTATTCGAAAATTTTTTTATCAAATCCAACTTTACGCACATTTTGCCCAACCACAAGTCCGTGAGACCTCTGAGCCGAGCGTCAGTATAGCCGCGATGCACTGTGCTGACTACCTCAAAAGTTTAAGTCAATTTTTGGTCAAAAAATACACGAGAACGCGGACTTGTGGATCAAACATGCGAATCGTAACTTGAATGCGATACCATGTTGAGCCTTTGTCAGGAGTACGTAAAAAACGTTAGCACCCTTCAGAATCGTGAAGAGACAGTCGATTTTGAATGAAATTAATAAGTTTGGGAAAGTTCCAAATTTACAATTTTAAGGTAAAACCATTGCTCAGTGAACTTTTTGTTACTTCAGGCGCCAGAGTGCAGCGGAGCCCCCCCCCCCCCCTGGGTTATCGGTTATTGTCCTAACTGCAAGTACAGTTGCATGCACACGGTAAAGCGGCATCATTGGACGTTCTTTTTCGGTGACTGGGCTATTCGCCAAGCAGTTGATTATAACGTGCTTTCGAATAATTACACCAGGCCTACAACAAAGGCAAATTTGTTTTACTTACGGCCAGATAAAAGTTGAACCAGCCCCAACTGTGAACTAAACATAATGCTTCAAGTGATGTCTGCAGAAATATGGATACGTGCAGGCTGTTTTGATCAGAATAGTTTGTGCGAAGCAGCCACACAGATGTAAAAGGCACAATCCATGCTTTGTCCTAAACGCCAAAGCGGATACCTCTTCTCGAATGCCGGACATAATCCCTCCGGACAAATCCCCCCCCCCCCCGGACAAAATCTCCCTCACTCTGGACAAAATCCCCCTCCCTTAAAGATGTTAGGACAAAATCTCCATAAACAATTACTTTAAAAAAATTTTATCCTTTTTAATCCTTTTTATCCTTATCCTTTTTTTAGCCGTCTGCATTGCAGCTTCTTAAAAATGCAGTTTTTGTCTGGGCTCCGGTATACTTTTGGCCCAAAAGTGGGGGGCCTGGGAAAGAAAACTGGTTAGAGGGGGGCCCATGGCCAAAAATATTGTTCCGGACCCCACCATTTCTCGCCCTAGCCCTGAGTATCGGTGTACTATTGGTAAAGTTCGAGGCTTGTACTTTACTGCCGTGTTCAGCCAAAGGGCCTTAACTGCGCAAGTTCATTTCGAGAATATAAAAACTGCTTATGTCGTCGTTAATAAAAGCATAGGAATTGATTTGGGCTAAAAGTTAATTTAAAGACAATTTTACGCCAAGTCACTTGTGTTAAATTTGTAACGAGTCACACCTGAAATTAAAGCCTATTAACGTAATTGTAGTCATGCTAACCGACCTTAGTCATATAAAAAGACCTTATCGTCCACTGCATGCGTTTTTTAATGCAAAACGTCGTAAAGGTTATGTTACCAAAATTTCACGTATAACTTAATTGTTAACTAAGCAACTCTGCGCAGGCACAATGCATACTTACTTGCAGTAAGACAGCTGGTAATTCTGTTCTTATCGGTGCGTGAATTACGTACAGAAAAGGGGATTTTGTCCGACGGGCAGCGGGATTTTGTCCGGAGGGATTTTGTCCGAATACCCTTTTCTCACGTCAGGATTTGTTAGGTAATAGTTCCCGACTTTCTACCTAGGATTTCCCGCAGCAAGAGAAAGCATGTGGCTCAAGAGCCCAGGACCGCAACTACATTTACTCCCCCCCCCCTCCCTCCCGGGGGCAAAACATAAAAACCGGGCCCCTTTTCCAAAAATGTGGGATTTTGTATACTTTGGCTTTAGTGTGACTGCCGTCAACGTTAGCCCAGGTAGCACTGTTATGCTCGGTCATTGGAACCTTACTCATTGCTTTCCTTCTCAATCATTTTTTCTCCCAACGAAGAATTGATTCGTCTCTAGAAAAACGGCCGATGTTCCTTGCTCTAATGGGATAGTTTTGGAGTTCTGTTGCAGCCAGTGGCGTAACTAGTGAGGCAGCGGAGGCACCCAAAATTTCGAGGCTTATGCTAAATTTTCAGAAAAGTTGTTTGGGGGAGGGGGCTCCACTGGTCTCCACCACTCCATGTGGTGGCAAACTACGTATTTTCAATGAAGAGGGCAATCACTGACTCTTTATCCCCCCCACCACCCCACCCCACCCTACATGAATTGTCAGTGTTGGCGGATAAAATTGTGTACACTCCATAGGACAAAAAAGTGTTGCAGACTGCCAAGATTTTTAGTTTGCTATTTTTCGAACCTTTTACAGCCTTCATGAGTTGATTTCCAGACGCTGCAAATGCATTTAGATCATTGTCCAATTTCATCAAGCCTCTTCCTTTCCACTCATTAGGTTTTAAAAGATTTTAACTTGTTTTGGGAGGAGCAAATAATTTCATCTGAAATTTTCATCTTTTGTATAAATTCACCAAATGAAATTCATTTGCAATGGTGCAACGATCTGGTCCGGAGGCAGAAGCCTGCTGAATCGGCACGATTACGGCAATGAGTGAACCAAGTGGACTATCAGTCGTCATTGGTCTTGTTTCGTCATGCAATGTCACAATCGTTTAACGGAAAGATAACTCCTATAGTTGAGCGCTCGTGTACTTCGTCAACTTGGGGTGTTCTGCAGGAGGTTCGAGGCTTTATCGTAAACGTTGGCATGGGGACTACAGTCAACTCTTTCTCACGTTCGGTCCGCAAATCTGCGTTCTATTTTGCTTAGTTTGTGGGCCAAATTTGACTAATATTTTAGGTAGTAAGCAGTGCATCAGGGCTACACTAAACGAAAGTTGAATTGACTTTTTAACTGAAAGGACCCACTTTTTTGGAATCGGGGTATTTGCACTTTAATTTAAACTGAAATCGGTTTAAGGCCAACTTAACTGTCAGCAACCCTCGGAACCATTAGAGGATAGATTCTTTATTAATTGATTTCTGTCCTATCCTGGTTCTGACGGGTGCTAACTAAAAATTTTGGGTCAAGTTTTTTGTGGACCACCCTGTATAAAAGATCTGAAATCTGACAAGATGTAACTATTTGCATCAGTTAAGGCGTTTTTGGCATTTAACACTAGGACTGTATCACCGTCTTAGATGCTTTATGAGCGTCTTAGTTTAACTCCATCTTGCTGCGAAACGGCTTGTGGGCGGACTTATCAATCGCAATCAAGACATCTTAGTCCTTGTAACTTGATTGTAGATGTATTTAGCAACATCATGTTATTGATGAAATCAAAGAATGTAAAATTATGTTAGTTGGCCTCCCCAGCAACGTCTACAATCGTTAGGAGTCAGAGCTTGCTACCTTCGTTAATCGTTTAGATGTTTTAGCATTCGGTTAGGTTATTCATAATAGAAAGGCCATTTTGATTTTTTTTGACATCACTGTTTACTTTAGGAGTAGCATTCACTCAAGTAAAAAGTTGAGGGGGTCGCGTAGCATTCACTAAGTAAAAGTGAGGGGGTCGCAGGGTTTTTTCGAATAGCTCGGCTCAGAGGTCTCACGGACTTGTGGTTGGGCAAGTTTCAGTGTTTTGCTTTAGTTCTAAAAACACCATTTTCCAACTCGGTAAACCGCCCCCTTAAAATGTTGGCAACTTCACTTCGTTTCCGATTAATATAGTGCCGGCTTAAAACTGGCATCTTTGCTTGTTTCACAACTGAGAATTTAACAACTTAATGTTAGCAACTTGGCTCGTTTTGCAGCTTAAAATAGGTTGACATCTTAGAATGTTAGTCTTTGCCATTTAGTCCACTCAAAAAAACTGCCACCGTACAATTTTGGAATTTTTTTTCCAACTTGAATACAATTTACGTTTGGACATCTGAAATTGCCATCTTACACTGCATGAATTTGCCAACTGTAAACTATGGCGTTTGAAACGGCTAAACATCTTAAATATTTTGCGTACTTTCCATCTGATAAGATGCATCAACGTTTAATGGCATCTTAAATGAAAGTCTGAAATTAGGACTCTTAAACATGATATCTTAAATCTTCAAAGCGGACCCATTCCATCTTAAATGTAGTTTAAGATTTTCAGGAGGCTCGTTAACCAAAACAACTGACTTTCAGATGCATCTTACGAATTTCAAGATCTGAAAGCTTTTTGCAGTTCAACACCAGGTTTTTGCAAGCTTTCCACAGCCCGAGGGCTTGAGCATTAGCTCGTTTAGAATCTCCTTGCATCAGTTGTACTTCCATTGTGTAAACCGTATTGTTTGTTCGTAAAGATATGCTTATTTAAATTTTAATTTTTTTTTCAATCTTAATGTTTGACGACTTGGTTCTATAATGATCAAGATTTGTCTTAAACCAATAGGTAAAGGGTACTGGACTTAGTTCTTCATCCCAAGCAGTTTTAATTTTCATATCCTCAATGATATTTAAACTGAATATCATTTCACATTGAAGTGGAATAGTATCACTAACGGTATTTATTAATGATTGGAATTATTGGAAGTTGTTCTTCGGTTAATTTTGGCACAGGAGCCATGTTCCTTTATATTCCCACAATTTTTAATTTATCGCATTGTATTGGCACTCTTTCCTTAGTTGAATTGGAATACATAGCGGCTTCTCTTAACCAGTTTTGTTGGTTTTGGGGTTCTTTCCCCAAAAGTGATTGCACTCTTTTACCAAGGTCCCTGCTGTAACCAACTAACATTTTTTTAGCGAATTCTATTAAAATAAGATTTCTTTTCTCTAGTTGACCTGGGCTGACCTAGTTATCGCCTACACTGTCCTGGAACTAAAGGCGCATGAACCTACAATACTGGATAAATTCCCATCGCTCCAAGAACACGCAGCCAGGATTCACGAGATTCCTTCAATCAAGGCTTGGGTTGAAAAACGACCGAAAACCGACTTGTAAAAAACTAAGTATTGCTTTTTTCGTTGTGCGTAACTAGCTGGCTAGACTCGCTGTAATGTATAGAAAAATAAAAACTTAATGTTTTGAGTTCTAGACATTTTTCCATTGCCCTGCAAGTTGTTTGATCAGGCCTTTAGTGGAGTGAGAAGGCAATTTCTTGGCACGTATGGGTACTGGGTAGCACAATCTTAATGCAGGAATGAATTGTACAGTTGGACAATGAAATTTAGACAGAATATTGGCTTCTCTGCAACTCTATTTCCTCCAGGGCGTGAATGGCTGCGGAAGTGCGATTTGTTTTAAGGTATTGGTTTCAGAATGCACATTTCATGTCGCAGGTTGGATAATTATAAACTGTTACGACCAATAATTACGACATTTAAGTCCGTTTTAGCTGTTAGAATTAGACGACGACGTCTACTTCTCACGTGCGGATTGAGATGATCGAAGTACCCAATGACTTGCAGACTGAACTTTAGTAATTTAGTCTGGATTTAGTAATTTAGTCTGGCTAGAACAAGGCTTGTTGAGATTTAAACATTGACGTAATTCACTTTTGACCTGGTGTAATAAAATAGTGTTAATGACTTTAGTTTGGGGACTAATATTCACCGACAAAATGCAAGCTGCAAATGAAAATTCCTGAAACATTGGGCTTAGTTTTCCTTAATCCTTTAATTATTGGCTGAACCAGCGGCAGAATCACTAGGGAAAGGGGGGGAGGCTGTGGGCAATCCCCACCCTAAACCAACCAAAAAGGGCTTGCATTCGTTGAAGTCAAATTCGCCACACGTAAGTTGATATTCAATATTTTTATGACCTGATTGTGTGAAACGTTCAGTTCCAAACTTTAACGTTTATCCGTAAGTCGACGACTGAGGCAACCTCTCACGGTGGAGAGATATGGTAATGCGTAAATTAACCCAGGGTAAAGCTAAACCCGAGGTGGTCGAACTCTGGGGGGGGTTTAGGGAAATCTCCAGGGATTTTGAAAAGTGGTGAGATATGCTCTTGTGCAAGTCGAGGGGAAGGAACCCCTGGGGTTTAGGTTAAAACACCCTCGGATGCATAACTGACTACATCATTTTCCCCTGGGATATTAGAGGGTGGAATATTTTCCCTAGAGGTTTCTACTGTATACTTCCTTGGGGTTCAGCACAAAATCCTCGGGGTTCGACCACCTCGACTTTCCCTCCCCTTGTTTTCCCCCTGACCATAGCCGCCTTTTTGCAACCCCAGGGTTTTTTCACCCAGGGAAAACAAAAACCCCGGACCATATCTCTCCACTGTCAATGGTCGGTTTTCGTTCGACCAGATCAGCTTATAAATCTTCTATTCAACTTAGTTAGAACTAGCGCGGTATCTGATCACTTCTCTCTAACTTTCTTTCTTGATTGAAAGTATTCAACTCGGGAGCTTTTCTCGGCATGGTCCTTCGGACAATACTCAGACCGCGGGAGGGGGGGGGGGGGGTTTCCGCGCGGGAAGAGTAAACATTGTAAAA
>JAHWFP010048713.1:8135-20780 GCA_023313725.1 Lithobius niger | reverse complement strand
CTGCTCGTCCCCTCAGGCTATGGTTACCATGACAACGACGCACCCGAGCCGGAGTCGGAGAGAAAACGCAGTCGCTGTAACTTAAATGTGTTCATGATGATTCTAACATGAAGGCTAAGGGTAGAATTTCAGGGAGACGAGAAAACAAGGATGTCCATAATGAGTGCAGGAGGGAAAGGAGTTGCCTTCCTGAATCTGCCTAGTTTTGGAAGGTTATGTGTTTGCTGTAACACAGGCCAACGAAGTTGCGAGGACAGAGAGTAGGAGTGTGAGGGAACCATTCTTGTGCGTGGCTAAGGACTGTGACGGGGCAGGGACGCTTTTCGCACAAAGGCAAGCTGCCTGTGATGTGATTGACGTCATTCATCGTAGTTCACTTGTCCTCCATCTAAATGTGATCCCCATTAGATGTAATTGCACTTTATGACTTGAAAGTGCATAACTCTCACATGAATTATCAACCTATGCATTGACTTGCATTGTAAATAGGTTTGAAGTAGCTTTCTTATTTTGGTGCTATCTTTTCTCCATATAGCGCACGCCTGAAACCAGTCAAGGCCAACTGTGGTTTTTGTTGGCTCTGACTGGATGGCACTGGCCTGCTTTGGACTTTCTTGTCAAGTAAGGGCTATATCTGTATTTATTGGCTTTCAATGAATACTCGTTTTTAAGTTAGGTTAGGTTAGGTTAGGTTTACTTATAGTTAATAATTGCGTATAGTAGAAATGTCATGTGGACTATAAAGAGAACCTTTCAATTGCATTTTAACTGTTTTTCAAGTTAATTCCTTATTTTGCTACTATATTGTGTCCATAGATGGCGCTGGTAGCAGTTCAAATTTTTTGACATTTGTGGTATTTTTTATTTTTTTATTGTTTCTCTGAACTCCAAAAGACTTGATGTCTTCTTTTTATGTATATTCAATGAAAACTGAAAATAAGGCCCATTAATTTTGCATTGCTTATTTTGCTTCCATATTTTGTGTGTAGATGGCACTACTGTAGCCTTTCGTGGCCATCTGTGGCTTTTGTTGGATAAAACTGGCTAATGTTGGCCACTTTTGGCATTTCTTGTACATAATGGTCAATCTTGCATTATATTGGATTTGCTGTGAATATCTGTGGTTTTTTTACTTAGGCCAGAGTAGACTTACTTGTAGTTCGTAATTTAGTCTGGTAGACATTCCATTGGAATATAAAGAACACCTTTGAGTTGCATTTTAAGTGTTTTTCAAGTTTATTCCTTACTTTGCTACCATATTCTACCCCTAGATGGCGTTACATGTAGTTCAAATTTTTTTTACATTTGTGTTATTTTGGTATTTTTTTATTGTTTCTGCGGACTCCAAAAGACTTGATGTCTTCCTTTTGTGAACATTTCTTAAAAACTGAAAATAAAGCCAATTTATTTCATTTCATTACTTGTTGCTGACTAACTGTTTGCACACGCCCCCTGTCAAGATCCAGAGAAAATAGTAGTTTGGTATTTCTCAATCAGTTTTTTTTTTAAATTCATTCTTTTCACATCTTCCAATTTAAGTTTTGCTAAAAATTTGTGTTGAAGTTTATCCCCCTAGATGTAAGTATCACATGTAAGACATTTTCTTTTGATTCTTATAAAGACTCTTTGAGAAATATCAGACTACCATTTTTCCAGAGATGGGCGGGGCTGCTGTGTTTTAATGAGGTGTGTGTAGTGAGTAGTGGCTTTTAAATTTTAAGGTAAAGTATTATTAGATGTCAGGTTGCTAATGTCTGCTGTTTATTGTTAACATTTCATTGTTTTCAAATGTGTTTGGTTGGTTCTTCTAGTCTAAAAGAATGATTGACCTGGAGAAAAAACAATGAACTGCTATCAATGCGATTCCTCGCAGTACGTAACGCAATTTATTTTAATGTTTTGTTCCATTAAAAGAGAAAATTACCTTTCTTTAATGAGAAACTTACACAAAGGGTCATTTTCTATTCACTAGCAATATTGCAACGAAAGTTTTATTCCATTTTACTATATAGAAATTTATACATTTCTGGAAAATTAGGAGGAGAGACTGTACAAATGCTTGAGATGCAGTACGGAAACCTGCTAATACCTAAATAGTAATCACTTCAAGAACGCTAATTTTAAAAAGGATCAAGGTTAATTTCATAGAAAGTATAGTTAAGGGAGTTTCCCTTATAAATTTCCCTTATAAATTCCCTTATAAATGAGATTTAGATGGTGAATTTTATGTATGATGTAGGCTACGATTTTCAATCAGTGGTCGTCCACGTTAACCATATCATTGCCTTCTTGCTTATGAAGTTCGTGAATATTTTCTACTTCTCTTGCGGTTTTTCCCTGTCAAGATTTAGCGATACCCACAAGAGCGCTGTAAGATGTAAACCTCTATATTGTGTCTGCCTGACGATCCCCAGTCAAAACGGCAAACTAAAATGTGTGATCGTTGCCTAACGAAAATAAACAAGAATAACAATCCATGATTTGTGTCTATGGAGATTAATCACTCCAACATCTGAGGCTTATTTATTTTTTATTTTTTACAAAGCGTAACTTTAAAGTAAACAATTAATTTTTAAGATGGTTTCTGACATAGGTTGCAACTGCATCACAAGGAACAACAGACAGCTTTCACAAAAATAAAGGTAAGAAAACCATTGTTTTCTACATTGGTTGTTTTCGAGGAAGAATATTTCATTCCTCTTCTTCAGAAGACCACATCAAAGCAGAGAATGTTCGTTCGATGTACGCTTACTCCTTGTTGCATTTTAAATCTTCATGCACAGCTGCCGACCACTGCTTTCTAAGTTAGTCACTAGGTAGCCGCTCGACGACTGCAGTCAAATTCCACTTAATATCTACTTTGGCAATTAGAGACAATGGGACAAGTTCTTCAGTTAGGTCGTGGGAAGGGCCATTAAGGTTCATGAGAGGCACTCGTCGACAAGAAAATCTTTGAATTGCCCGGAGGTGTGCTCCTTGTTTGGTGTTGGAGTGGAGGAGCACTGACGCCTGGTCCCAAGCAATATTGTGGTTGGTCTTGCAATGATGTTGGGCAAGCCCATTCAATTTTCTCCTCGTCGGTGTCTCCCATGTGCTCCTTGACGAGTCGTAATTCCTGACGACGTTTCATTTCTCTGGTGTAGGTGCCATTACAGTCCATGCACGGCACCTAATAGATTTTCTCGTTGACGAGTGCCTCTCAAGAACATCACTGGCCCTTCCCACGACCTAATTGAAGAACTTGTCCCATTGCCTCTAATTGCCAAACTAGATACTAAGTGGAATTTGACTGCAGTCGTCGGGCGGCCCTGTAGCGAATAACTTAGGGATTTTAAATTAAGAGCCCTGGAAGAACTCCTTATTCTTTTACGAGTAATGATTGTGAAGAGAGATTGTGAACAAGGAAACTGTGTTACAAGATTGGGATCCTTCCCTATGCCTATGGTGCGTTTTTACCTCATTAATGCAGTCATTTATGCAAAATATTGCGTCACTTCCGCCTTTATCCCACTTCCCCCTACCCTGCTCGTGTCCACTCACTCTTTTCTTGCTGCGAACACACGATTCCATGCAGGGAGGTGGGCGGCCCATGTTCTGTAACACAGTTTCGTTGGATTCGACTCAGAGAACTTAGATTCTCCTAGCGAGAACAAGTTTTCTGGGAGAATCTTCATTTCTCCATCGCAGAATCCTCCTCACTGTGTTACAAGATTGGGATAGATTAGGAATCCAGTGCACACCTCGGAATCGCTCCGAAGATGGCTGTGGCGACCTTTGGTCAAATAATGACGGTCGCGCCGAAACCGCCCTCAGCAGTGGCGCATTTCCCAACTCGAGACTAGCTCCGTCTGCAATTTCCAACACCGCCGCTGATGCCCGAATGGCCGCCCACTCTGCAAGACAGCCCCTCAAACTTCCAGCACGCGATGTGCTCGTCATTTTAAGTTCTGTTCCAGCTTTTCGGTTACAAACAATCCAGCCGCCCACACAACAAAATCACCTACGCACGCTCGGTAGAGCCGATGCCAATGCACGCCGCCGCGTACCGCATCGCCCAAAGGAAACACACAAAAAAAATGTAAAACCGAGCCAATTGCACGTTTTTCCACTACCAGCAACTACTGTTTTCCACAGTCCGCTACTTGCGGTTTCCGTCGGTTCGGTCAGTCACCGTCTCCGACAATGGGTTTCACATCTGAACTCCCAAACTCACGTCTCTTTCACTATCGTTACTCTCCAAAGTCGGCTACACAAACCAAAAAAAAACACTACGAACCTGACAATCCGTACTAAACCACTGCCGCCACGTTTTCAAGCAATTATATCCACGTGCGGGGGCACTTTGCCGGCTTAACAAGCCGCTATGTGGTTCGTCCTCGGCAAATCTGCCGACACCATGCCGGCCGCCATCTTAATACTCTCCAACCAGTCTCGACAGAAAATACTCACCACCAACCGCGTAGCCTCACAGCCACGCTGCTTGCCTTGAAAGATGGCACACTCCAGTTCAACTGGGAAAACGATCGTCCGAAACGAATTCCTATTAGTAATTCAACAATCTCAGCTCCAGAATTTCTGACTGCACGCACCAGCGGCAAGAAAAAGAGTGAGTGGACGTGAGCAGGGTAGGGGGAAGTGGGATAGAGGCGGAAGTGACGCAATATTTCGCATAAATGACTGCATTAAAGAGGTAAAAACGTGCCGTAGGCATAGGGAAGTATCCCAATCTTGTAACACAGTGAGGAGGATTCTGCAATGGAGAATAATGAATTAATGATGGTATGCTTTTCCGGGCTTTGCATTGCAACAGTTTTTTTTATTTTTGAAATTTGTACTTGTGAAGCGTGTTTATGTTTTTTCATTATTATTTCCAGTGCATTCTGTAACAGTCACTCATGGATCCATACACTAGGTAAGTAGTGATGGTTATTTTTAAAGACTGTTTGTCCCCTGAACGAATTTCTGTACAATGCTGTCAAGGGCGGATCCAGAACGAAGTCTCAGAGGGGGCCGCAGGATGATTTTTCTACATTTTCGTGCATCTTTGGCATAGTTTAACTGCGTTTTGTTTTGTCAACAATTTTCGCAATTTTCCATTGATTATTTGCCCCCTCGGCCCCTCCCTTGTATCCGCCCTTGAATGCTGTGCATCCTTGCACTGGCATTTCTTTTAAAGAATTAAAGACGGAAAGCCAAAGACTTAACAATAATTAAATAAATTCAGATGTAAATCTACTTGGATTGCCTTTTAGACTTATAAGTCAAATTGCCTGAACTGGGAATTGAACCCACGACATTTGAAACCAAAGGCCTAGGTTCTACCGCTGACCCATACTTACAGAGGCGTGCCAGTATGTTTCACCCGGTAAGAATTCGGCCTTTGGTTTCAAAGGTTGTGGGTTTGATTCCGAGCTTTAACAGACAAGTTCAAAAGGCAACGTAAATAGGTTTGCATCTGTATCAACACAAATCAATGGCTAGTAAATAATGATACATTAAACAGATTGTGTAAACTCGTAACTTTCATTAGAAATTTGTAACTGCTGTCTAAAGGGGCTGACATACTGGCATTTAAAGGGCAATAGTGTATTGATTTACACTAGTTAATTTTTACATTTGTAAGATTACACTTGATAGGCATATGATAGCTCGTAAAATGTGTCTATAATAACAGTAATTTTTATTGTTTCTGATTTTTTTTAGTTTCATCAATATTGCCGTAGCACAAAGAAAAATCTGCACCTACAAAAACTGTGGTAAGATAGTCAAAAGACTGGACAGGCATTTAAGAATACATAAATGTTCTGCAGATGTCTACAGACAAATATTAACATCTTCCAAAATAGCAACTCACAATGCTAAAGTTTACCATAAACTATTTACAACCAATAGTGTGAAACGTTGTGGCAGCAAAAAAGTTTTTTCTAAAAGTGATGTTAAATCAAACGAAGTCGATCAGCACCTAAATGATGGTAGTCTACAGGGGTCAAATAGTTCAGATCAAGCTATTGTTAACGTTTTACCAGAACACAGTAACACCAATACACGTCAGCACCTACAATGTGAAGTTTTCATTAATGAAGAGTTGAATAATTTTTTCATTTGGCTAGTAGATATTGATGGTGGGGAATTAAGTTTGAAAGGCGCTCAGCAGCACGTGTCGCAGTTGAAAAAAATAGTTGATTCCTTGCAGCCATCATGTCCAAAAGGAATTTGTGAACATGCGTTATTAGGTAGTAGTATTAAAGAGTGGTTCAAAACCGTTCGTAGTCAACCTGTTGGTACCACACGTTCGTCCATTTCGTCAGTCCAAAAGTTTTTAAATTTTTTACTTCAGCAATGTGAAACAAAATTTAAACACGTTACTTGTGAAAGTATTCACCAATGCAAGCAACGCCTTCTTGCATGGTCCGTTAGTTTAAGAACAGCAAATTTAGAGCAACGCCAGCAACGTCAAATTGATGCTCGCAAAAACCTCATTACGAAAATTCATGTACGAAAATATCTAATCTCATCACACAGAAGAAAGTTTCTTGAATTGCTTCAAAACCATAAATGTAAAATTAACTCTAAAAAATCAGTAGCAGTGCGTAACTTGCTCATCACTGAGACTATTTTGTGCAATGCTCAACGACCTAGTGCAGTTTGTGGAATGACAATTAATGATTGGAATAATGGCGTTAAAAGCACCTCAGGATCATACAGTGTTTCTGTTTCAAAGCATAAGACATTTGCTGCTCACGGATCTGCAATTCTTACTTTTCCGAAAAAACTATCATACTCCATAGCAACTTATATCAAACGATGTCGCCCTGATCCCTCTAATTCAACAGCTACTGTTTTTTCACTGCCAAATGGGGGCAACATTAATTCACTTACTGTCACAAATGCCGTGAAACATACATGGAAAAAATGTGGGTTGCCACAACATTTTACTGCAACTAATTATCGAAAGAGTTGCATCACTAAAATTCATAGTTCTCATCCTGAATTAAAGGAAAGTTTAGCACAACAGTTTTCTCATAGGGTAACGACGGCCACCTCTCATTACCGCCTTAATGCTACAATACAAGAGAACTCAAGTACGGCTCAGAAGTTGCAAAATATCATGGGCCTTTCAAATGAAACTGAAAACTTAAGTTCTGTAAATATTTCCTCCTCACATGAAAACATTGTACCAGTAACAGGCAATGTATCACAAAAGAGCAGAACGTTTACAGACAATGACGTACGTCTGTTGAATGCAACTTTTTGGGAGCAAATAATAGCTGGGAAAATATACGCAACTGATATTAGGGCAAAGTTGACGATGATCAGACAAAAATTGTCAGCAGAATTTTCAATTCAGCAACTTCGCAATAGAATTCGAACGTCTATACGCAAGCACAACAGAACAAGTTACGTGTAAGTAAATGACTGCTTGCATACCAAAATAAACCTTCCTCTCTTCGATCATTGGCAAAACTTTCCACCGATCCTTCAAGTTTTGATGAATTTTGTCAAAATTTCAATTAATATTTGACCAATGGTAAACAAGATTTTTAAAAAATGTCTCCTTGTAGGCAGAAAAGCAGCCACAAAGACAGAAAAAAAACAATAGCAAATTTTTAATTTTCAACATGCAGTTGATGCGTTCGTTGTTCATAAAAAAAAGTACTAAAATAAATAAGTAAAACCCACACGAAGTTAGCAGGCTATGATGAATCTGCTATCTTGCATTATTAGCCAAGATGGCACATTGTTCATAGCCAAACCAACTTCATGAGTTATTTATTTTAGCATGTTTTTTGTGACCAAGCCATCAATTGCATGTTGAAAATTAAATATTTGCTGCTTTTGTTTGTTTTTGTGGCTGGTTTTCTGCCTATTAGGAGACTTTTTGTGATCTTGATTTTGTCATTTCAAATGCATTATAATCGTCTCGACAAAGCTTTTCCATTAGTGGGAAAACGCAGCTTAATACAACAAACCAATGAAAAGTTATTTACCGTAGTACAAACAACAAATATTGCAAATGGCTTAATGTAGGCAACTTAAACTGTTATTGTCATTCCTTTCATTGCTTAGGTTTCTGCAAGAGAAACATTTTTGTGTGGCCCTATTTGTTCCTTTTTCTATCTTGAATTAGGTCTTCATGAAGTAACAAAAAATGGTTTACATATTAGTTAGTTTTGCGGCGTAATATTTCATTAAATGCGTTTGTTCAAACTTTGAGCAGGCAGGGAAGTGACTTGGTCTATTGTTTTATTTAAGTATTGAAGTGTTCAGTAAGAATCATTGCGTTCCTTAAATTGCGTGCTAGTGCAACTGAGAATCTGGAATTTGTGCCAACAAACCCAGAAAATCTTGATTGCTGTCGTCTGGCCATGAGCAGTCGTCACTGTTGTTGCCTTGTGATGCTGGGGCTTCTTGTGGGGTCTCTATAGATTGTATTGATAATTCTTCATCACTGCTATGACGTGCATCATCTTGTGCATCACCGATGCCGGGTGATAAAGTTTCCAAAACTCTGTCTTGAGATAGGAAAAGTGGTGTACTTTGTAAAGTGGATTGTGTACGTTCCTCATTGTTAGGTGATTGTGGTGTTTGTATCACTTCAATTGGGTCAACACATTGTAACCAGTGTGTGTTAGCGTGGATAAAAGTAAATCGACGATGAAATGGTTGATACACTGGTTCATCACCAGGAGGCGGGTAGTTGCTGCACATCATTATAGGTGATGAGAACTCAATTCTACGTGGGTTGGCATGTTTGTTACAGACTCCAACCATGTTCCCCTCACTAAGTCGCAAAATCATTTCACGCGCAATTTCATTTGTGAATATTTCTGGATTTGTGTCTGTAAAGTAAATACTTTTGTATTCATAGCCTAAGCCGGAAAACATGAATTCTCCTATAACACCAGGATAAAATCCATCACTAGTTAGTTCCGGTAGAAATGATTCTAGAGAACGAGACTTGCCAAGTCCTGCTGCTCCATGTAAATACAGACACCGTAGTTGGGGATTATTGACTGCATCATCTGCACCAACCTGTTGAACGTGAATGCACCAGTCACGTAGCTCAGCAAGCCAAGTTCCATCTCTAATGTTGTATGTACGAAGAAATTCTTCACGCTGTCGTGTGTGGCGCGCTATTTTACGTTCAACTGCAACACTATTCCAGTACGTAGTGTGCATGTCAATAAGTTCCTGTCGAGGATTTCTGCAACTAACTACGAATTCAAAAAAAAATGGATCCATGACATTCAAGATTTGATTTCTCCTGATCCAAAAGTGGGTGCGGTAATACAAATGACAATACCTAATCGGTACTCTCCAAACTACTGCATACCGATCACCTTTCGTGACGTACTTCATTGCAGTCTTGATTGCCTTGTCTGTATCTAGTGTTTCTATATTGATAGAAGCGTTTAAACGATTTATAGGGGCAAAAAGATTAGCTGCCATCACTCGTCTGAGATCCACTATCCTTTCGTATTGCGCAATTGTAGAAATGTAAATGTGGTAGTGAAAACCACCGTCTTCTGTGTTTTCTTCCCTCCCTATAAGAAATTTTCTTGCTAAACCTTGCAAGACTATTGTCATTTCCTCCTTCCCTGTATCACAGTTTTGTAGTGTAATCAAAAACTCACGTGTGGAATGTTGCTGTGGACCTATTGCGTTGCGAATTCTTCTCCGATTCTGTGGTGGATCAAGATTTGGTGGGGGTGGGTCTTGTGGTACATCTACTTGAGGTTGATTTATGTGTATCCCTGGCGCACGTCTTTGTCGTGGACCGCGTGCATGACCTCGATTTCTGAGGCGCGGTCGTCCTCTTTGGGGAAAACCATGTCTAAGAAATCTGGGATTCCCTGGGCCATAGTTAATGACCATTTGAGGTGGAATTATCTCTGCCACTTGAGGTAGGGCTGGACGTGCCACTAATGGAAATTGTATCACGGGTAGGCCACCTGCTTGCGGACGGTATTCACCACGTTGAAACTGGGCAGCATCCATTTTTGACACTGAAAAAAACAGCATTGTTTTACTAAAGTGAGTATTTGCATTACGCTAAAAAATTGCTGTGAGGTAAAATGTGATTAAAGTTAAAGGAAAAAAAACACTTTTAGTTGACGTCATGTGGAAAACCAAATTAGGGCACATAACAACACAACGTACGTACTGTACATTGACGTTTTGACTCACTCCAGAAGCATTTTCGACAGATGACAAATTTAAATTGCAATCAGCATTGTTCGAGTCATGAGTTGAAAAGTAATGAGATATAATCCATTGTGTCCCGACGAACCTGGCTAGAAATGGTCAAGAGGGACAAAATTCAAATTATAATCAATCCACAATTAAAAGAAATGGAAAAAAAGTACGTCCGTGCCTGTGTGCACGTCCCTGGCACAGGCCAAAAGTTGTTGCTAACAGGGGAAATAACTGTGCCATGGCTGCCGTGCAGATGAGACTTGAAGATACTGAAATATTTAAACAAATCAATATATTCTTTGTATCTATTCGTTTTTGGCTGGATGTGGGTAAGTTGAAAATCCCAGGGTGCCATGGAGGTCTTGCAATTTATTACAATATTAACTGTGAATTTATGGATTCACGTTGTTCTCATCCGGCAAACAAAGCACTAGAAATAAAAAATTGAAATGACATGCTGAACAATTATGCAGCATATCAGGTGGTTAATTTCATGAAAAGAAACATCAATTCGGCTGATTCGAGGAAAACAATTACATTACCCCATTACTATAACTTTATGTAAAGTCACGTTAAAAACAATCATTGTTATATGGTTAAAGTGTTACAGCATTTTTATATATGGACTCACATTAGGTTTTATCCATTAAGTCGAGACCAAAGCAAGGCTGGTCCTACCGGCAACTGCTAAAGGGGGAGGCAGATATAAGTGGCCACATTACGAGACTGGAAGTAATGTAGCACCATTTGCCTGATAAGGGAACAGGGAAATCTGGCAATTCGCAATTAATAATGTAATAAATTGCAATACCCTCATGCCAGTCTGAAATTTTCAACTTAATTTTTATTACCTTCAATGGATGTGATATTGTACTCGACTCTGAAGTAAGTTAAAATCTCTACTTCAGTATTTTTATGTGCACCTTTTGCTTTCTCACATGACATGTAAAATGTGTATAGAAAGAAAAAGGAAATTATTTGACTCTCGTTTGTTTAAACACAGTAATAACTGATGGAGTATGGTAGACGAAGTTGCGTGCCTCTTGAAAGAAAATCAATGCAGGAAAAATGTTACTGGAATCTCTAACCCCTAGGTTTTCTGATATTTTTGTTGGTACATGGCATTAAATTATCACATGAATGACTACATACTTAATCTATCCCAAAACAAAACTTGTTAAGGATTTCCGCCAAACTTTTCAGCCGTGTGAAGTCGCGATATCAAACGCCAAGGTCTTTTGCCAAGCTAATCCCACCGAGCAATAGTTCGAAGGTTAAATGAAATGTATGTATTGGTCGGGGGGATTAGCTTGGCGAAAGAGCTTGGCGTTTGATATCACAACTTCACACGGTCGAAAAGCATGGCAGGAATCATTAACAAGTTTTGTTTTCGGGTAGATATCAGTAAATTTTTGGTCCAAATTGATGAAATCAATACAACAGCAGCGTATGTGGATACTGTACATTAGAAGTGCTAACTTTTTATGTGAACGATACGTTTGGCCAAGACAAATCGTCACCAACGGATTGTCTGTTGACTTTTTTCTTTTTACTTTGATACTGTTTCCATTTTAAACACCTACTGTTTAGAAACAAAGAACGTAAAACTAGCCTTGGTAACGTGGCGCACACCTCTAATCCTGTCATACAGGCGGTGACCTCTGCTAACTAATTCTTACAGCACTGTAAATGCTACTGACTTAGCAGTGTAGTCGAAGTTGAAAAAACACTCCTGATTAAAGTATGATGTTGACTTCACATTTTGTATGTTAAAGTTTTGTTGTTGACGTGGTTTTTGAAATACATGGAGAGTTCAGTTCACATTTCTGTTCTACTTTAATTTAATGCCACCTGGCAATGAAAACCAAGGGGTTAGCGATCATCATGAAGTGACTGAAAATTTGTAATTTGTGGAAGAAAACAAAAATGATTGAACAATTATACTATACAAATAGTGGAATGACAGTAAACGTATAAAACTTTTAAAGACAGTCACATTTATTGTTACTTGTGCCTTGATTTGGTTATTTAATGAAAATTGTGTGATAACTCATAATCGTAATTAAAAATTATAGTTTGGTATGTTACGTCTTCGTTTAAAATTATTTTGTAGCATTGCATTTTCTACGAAGTCACTTAAAATGTACCATACCGAACTGCCCCCAAAACTGTTGTGTACAAAGGGAGAAGTCGAACTGCCCCCAAAACTGTTGTGTACAAAGGGAGAAGTATTATTTTATAAATGAAATAAAATGTTACTATGTTGTATTTTTTATTTCCAATCTACCATTGATTTTTTTTACTAGCAAATAAGTTGCAAACACTATTCTTTGTATACAAATGCAGTAGATAATTCTTGATTTGGCATTACAATAGAAACCAACTACTCCAAACTTACACATTGTACCTAACACCTGCGTCGTTGCTGGGTTAATACCCCCCCCCCCC
>JAHWFP010048698.1:2022-13831 GCA_023313725.1 Lithobius niger | reverse complement strand
TTGAGGACTTAACGACGATTGGCGAAGGAGCTGTGGGGGTTTGGGGCCTGACCAATCCCGCGGGGCTGGTTTGATTATGAGGGCTTCTACGTTTCTTTGATTGACGTGGGCCGGTTCTGACGGGGCGCGTAGCCACCTCGGCTGGCACTGGAGAAAAATCACGGGGCGTGGCGATTTCTGGACTGAGCTGTAGGTTTAATGAATCTAATCCTGTCACGCCCAAAACAACATCGTAGAACGAATTGTTGACCGGTGTAATGCACGCTACTGTTTTTAACACGGTGCCATCATCTAACCTTAGGCTTAGATTTACCTGATCTAAAGTAAACACTTCGCTACACAAGGCAGTTTTACATTTAATCTTACGTTTAAGCGTGGCCAACTTCTGGCGAGCCTGGCGCTAACTAGCAAAACTGTGCTTCCGGAGTCACATAAAATATTAATTTTATTTTTCCCTATGCTACCGGACAGAGTACTAGCCTTAAGAATTTTACTGGCATTTTTCCCCACTGGGAAATATGCATTAACTTGGTTGGGTTTCGAGTCAAGCTCGGGGCATTCACTACGAAAATGATGGGGAGAATTACACACGTAGCAGCGCCTAACTCTATCTTGATTTAGGTTAGTTTTTTCACTAGCCCTAACGTTTATGGCAGGGTCCCCTCCAGGGTTATCTGCTTTCACACTGACAGATCCGGCCGGATTAGCTGTCGTGTTGTGGTTACGGTTGTGACCACGCTGTTGACCAGTAGGTTTATAACCTTGGTTCGACGCTACAGCTATGGGCTGTGTTTTGGCTGCAGGAGTGGCAGCTTCGGTAGCAATCTGTTTATTGCGGGTTGTGAACTCATCACAAAGTTGGGCTGCTTCAGCCAACGTTCCTAACTTAATTTGATCAGGGATCCATTTCCTAAGTTGGGTAGGGCAAGATTTATAAAAATGCTCTAAAAGCATTAAATTGACAAGCTTGTCATAGTCCCGGTTAACTTTAGCCAAAGCTAACAAACGAGTAAACAATGTTTCTAACTCAAACGCATAGTCGAAAAATTGTTGATCAGCTTCTTTCTCGAGAGAACGAAACTGTGTTTGCACTGACTCTTTAGTCTGAACAAAACGGGCAAGTATTTTACTTTTTACTAAATCATACTCTTGCATTTCAGCATCTGTTAGCTGATTGCAAACTTTAATGAAAACCTCACCGACGAGGGGTTGGAGTCCCGTGACCCATTGATCTCTAGGAATCTTTTGACTAGTCATTGTACGTTCAAAAATCTTAAGGAAACTGTTGATTTCAGTTTTAGGCGTCCAATTGTTGACAAGACGAACTTTGTCCGCAACTTTACCATGTCTTGCAACTGGATTTGGGGGAGCTGGGGGAGCGCCGTTAGCTCCGTTTGGAGCGGGGTTAAGATTTAACGAAGCAGCGTTTAGCTTTGCTAATTCTAGCTGCTTATCTAGTTTGGCTAGTTCCATTGCACTAGCGCGATCGTTAATTTGGGCTTCTTGGTCCCTTACTTGGGCTTTAAGAGCGGCTTCCCTGTCTCTAAGGGTTAATTCATGAGCCCGGCGTTTTTCTGCGTCCGCCACTTCTAAGGCTCTTAACTTTAACTATTCTGCTTTCAGAAAAAGTTCGTTTTCCTTAACTGCTAATTCTTTTTTAGTTAAAAGGATAGCTTCTCTCTTTTCAATAGTGCTTGCTAATGCATCAGAGAGTTCGTTTAAGTCTAATTTGCCATCTTCGAGGGCTGCTCGTAAGATTTGTTGGGATTCGGTTCTAGAATCGCTGACTGTAAAACCTAAGTTTAAACATGCCTTCTTTAGGTCTTTGATTTGCAAATCTCGAATGATTTCTTCGAGTTGATCCATTTCGGACATTTTTACGTTTAACGTGGTTTCAAAATAAAGCCTTTATAAATGAAACAAAAATTAAAAGCAGCCACTTGAAATTTAACGTTAAGTTTGAGCAGAGCGAATTAATTAAAAAACTTCTCTCACAAATCCAGTAAGTCGATACAAAAAAAAATACACTCTTAAGAACCTCCAGCACTCTGGTATATGAATAGCTAAATTACATAAATGCTGTCAACTACAACACTCGGCTTGGTGGTCTCTAAGCATATCTCGTGTACACTCACCCAATTTGTACAATCGCTGTACTGTCAGTCTATCCTTCCTGTTTCCATCGCAACACGGGAAGTCCGGCACTGAAGTTTGGAGTCGAACGTCTCTGGCGGTCTAATCCACGGGACCTCGGTGTAGAACACAAAATCCTCGGCTAGGCTGTACGGAGCGCAGGTTTCCTTGCGGGCCTCTTCTCCTACAGCATCGGTTGGGGTTTGGGACGGCTCTCGGCTTGAGGACGTCTACTGGAAGCGGCAGCTGCTGCTTCCTGGCGCCGGCAGTTGTTGGGGCTGCTGGGCGGTGGTTGTATTATTTTATAGCTTTAGTACCATCTACTTCGTGACTTTGTGACTTGTCACAGGCATCTGCTTCGTGGCCGTATTGTCGGGACCACTGACGTCTAGTTGGAAGTGGCTTGCATCCTTCTAGATTTTCTTGCTTGTAGCATGGCAAGGGGGAAACGCTTGACGGGAACAGCACCTATTCATCCCACCACTGCCACCAGTTGATACGGCGGACGCTAAAACGGCTCAGGTGCTTGTAGCGCTTCCGGTTTCCTGGTTTGACACGGAGATTCAGCTTAAGGTGTTGCGGTGATTATTGCGACTTTTACGGCATAAGCACAGCAAGGGCTACTGTCCCAGCATGGGGGATGGAGCGCAGGGTCCTAAATTAAAGGGGCCTAACCTTAATACTGCTGGTATTTCACTGCCACTAGCGATGGAAATTTAACCGTTTACAAAGAGCTAAACTAAAAATGGTTTACATATTTATTTACACTTAAACAGTTAATCAATTAGCAAACGAACTGAAGTTAAATACTCCTGGTTTTTATTATAACAACAGGGAATGAAAAGCACACTTTACATTTAGTTTGCACGAAAGCTTTTGAAATAAACTTATTTAAAAGCACAAAGTTTGAATTTACAACAAGTAATTCGGTTTCACAAGTTTTGACTAAAACGACGTTTGTGTTTCAGAATAAAACGACTACTTAATTTTTCGAATAGAAAAAGCAATACTGAACGCTCCGCAGAGTCATCCGCAAGATTGAACAGCCTCGGCTGGTTACAATCTATCAAACAGTATGTTTCAAACACGCATGAGAGATCAACCGTTTCACAGTTTTGTTTCTAAGTGATAAAACAGAGCCTTAAACCTCCCAGAGTTGCTGTTTCTAAGTCAACTCCTCAAATTATAAAAGCCTCGGCTACTTATAAAGTCCGTCTGGAGTGAATAACCAATGAATCCATCACAAAGATCAAACCGTCAGTTATTTGAATTAATGTTTAAAACAAATAAGAAAGATGTTGGTTTTTAGTAAGAGGACCACTCTGACGTTATGGGGTGAGAAACCTAAGATGCCGCTGCAGGCGTCACCACCATAATATTACCTAGCCAAAGAGAGTTTAAGTTACGTTTTTAAACTAAAATTTAGACTTGGGGGGGTCCTGAATTAAATTTTCAAAAGCTAACTACAAACATACGAACCACTGCCATTTTGCCCGGCATGGCATCCCACGGACATGGCGTCTCCACTCCCGGCTGGCGTGACCCGTCTCTAGCTTGAGATCTGTGAGCTGTGCTAACTAGGGATTCTGGGGCTGGGGTTTTATACACATTACTGGAAGTAGGCGCGGACGCCGAGTATAGCTGCGGAGGTCTGATTGGGCGAGGGCCTCGAGAACAATGGAAAGTGGGAGGAGAAGTCGGATGAACAAAGGGACTGGGTGCAGAGCCGTTTGAAAGAATAGGGACATGTAAACGGAAAAGATAGGCCTGTTTTGAGTTTTACTCAATTGAACATTGGGAAATTGGCCTTTATTTTGTATTATTGGCTACGGATTGAATATTTAAATGATTGCAACGTGAATAGGCTCTTGTTAAAGCTTGATACTTGGCTTTGGGTAATGCAGAAAGCATTACTATTAAATTTACAAGCTTTTAACTGTAAACTGCAGTGTTAAACACCACAACTAGTTTTGGCTGGGGAGGGGGGCAAAAAAAAAGGGGGATTTGAAGTTTTTGCACAGTTTGACTTACGGAATTGTTTGGAACAGATCTATTTAAGAATTCTTTTGGTTTTAATAGTAGTTCAAGCTAGCAGTAGCATTTGGTTGGGTCCAGTCGGGCTGAGAGGAGAACTAAAATAAACATATATACACTAAAATTCGTGTCCGGTAGAATGCCGATGTCTAATTACTTGGACTAATGGCAGCGTTTCTGGGGTCAAAAGATTATTATAAAAGGCTAAATAAATGAATAAATAGTTTAGCTTAGTTATATGCTAAAACGCATAAAGTTAAATTGGAGGTTTGAACCTTAAAGTTAACGAACAATGTTTGATCTAAGTGGAAATTTTTCATAGTAGTTGCGATCGTTCAAACACCATAAAAAATATCACACTTCAAAAAAATGGTTGTCTGTACATGGAACAGAGAAAGCTCCTCCTAAATTGCAACTAAGCTAATATTTGGGCTTTATGCCCGAAAATAAGAGTAATAAAAGTACATAAATACAGAGTTCAAATAATGGCAATGGCGGTCATGAGGCAGTAGCGCTGCTGGTGGTTTTAGGTGATCTTCAAACGTGGTTTAAAGGTTCTTCCTGGAGGAAAGTCCGGATTTGGGCTCCCCCAAGAGTCTGTAGCTGTGCTCACAGGTCCTAGAGGTGCCTACTGTTCTGCACCGACATCTGGTGTGGTCTCGGAAAAGTTAGAAGTACTTCGGGTGGCCGTTTTTACTTTTGCGAGGTTTATACAAGCATGGCAGTTACTACTGCACGGTTAGGAACAAAGCGTCTAAGTCCTATCTGAAGTTTTAGTACTATCTAATCGTTTTTGGTTCACTGCCACCAGGTGGGTGGTTTAATTGCTAACCTTAGGCTTTACATAAAAAGAGTTGTTTTTAGTCAAAACACTAGCAAATTAAATCTCTCTAGAAGCAACTGAGTTTAAAACTCTACGTTTTAATAAACAGGGGAAAGAAACACTTTACAGGGCAACTAGTCTACAAATTAGCTATAAATAAAAGCACACAAGTAATTTTTACATAAAAAATTATCAGGAACGAATTTATATTTAAGAAAATTCACACTTACAATTTCGAATAGAAAAAGTTCTTTGGTGTTACCTAAACACCTCTAAGTTAGAAACTGCACTCTCACAAATTTCAGTCTTAGTCTTATTTAAGATTATGTTTCAAGGCATCTTGCACAAGATCAAATCTACTCTTTCACATTGAGGCAATAATCAGGGCCCTACCATCGAAGTCTGTGCTTCTGTAATTATGCTACAGGACCTTGGTGAATCTAAAATAACTGTTTGAGTATGCTATGTAGTACAAACAGAAAGAAAGCCGGTTTTTAGAAAGGGGACCCTTAAACCCTTAAGTTATGGGAGGGGAGACCAGAAAATGCCGATGGTTTTAACTACCCATAATCACGAAACTCAAGTCAAACGTTAGTTTAAATCTTTATATTAAAATTTAGAATAATATTCCGAAAAAAAAAATTAAAGCTAAAACTAGTTACCTAAACTACTACCTTGCCCGGCATGGCAACACTCGAACTGGGGACATCTCTGCTCCGACCGCCGTAGTAACGACTGACTTGGAGTTGAGCCAATGCTGTAGATGCAGTCCCTCAGGTCTGTTTTATACCTGCTGCCTGCCTGCAGGTAGGAGGGAAACCGCGGTCCTGTAGGAGAGTGACGGAGGGGGGGGGGGTGCGGGTAGAGGGATGCCTCGAGGAGGAGAGGAGTCTGACTCTGGCCGAACAGGCTGTCACTTCCGGAAGTTGGCATGGCAGCGCGGACGGGCAGGGTAGCCTTGGACTCTGATTGGACAGGGATTGAAGGAGCTTGGATGGCAAAGGGAATTGCCGACTTTGGGTGTTTTTAGAGGCCTTAGCTTGAGAAGTGCATTGAGTTAAACTCATAACAACGTGAAAATAGGCCTATATATTTTTTTTATGAAACTACAATGTTATGCATTGCAACTATTAAAGGAAGGGGGGGTGGGGAACGAAGAGTTTTGCTCAATTCTTTATACAAACATGATTTTTAATAGTAGGAACGTTACTATGGTCGGCGCCCTGGAAAAAAAATACAAGATAAACACTTTTGGAAAAATTGTCCGGTAAAATTCGAAGGAAAGTGTTGCCGAGCTCAGTAGTGTTTAGAGACCTAGTTTTTGCTAAACTGTTGCCCAATTAAATTAAATAAAAAGTTAAATATACCAGCTTATTCCCTGAATGCTATAACGCATGAATATTGGTGAAACATTATTGCAGCTGCTAATAATAAAAATTACAGTCGAAGTTTTCATAAATAACTTGGCCTTCGCTAAGTGTCGGGGTTTCAAATACATGTATGTGAGGATAAATCCTCCTAAACAACACTAAGCTGGTTGGCTTTATGCCTGCAAAAGAAATAAAGTAATTACAAGTTCATTTACAAGTTGTTGAAAATGGCGATTGAAGATTTGCGTGCGGCGCCGGTCATTTTGGTGACTTTTTCAAAATGTTGTAGAAAATTATTGGAATGGAAATTTAAAGTTCTGTTTGCGCAGAAGTCTCGGGAAAGTGTAGGTTTATTAGGGGCCGCAAATTTCAAACTTTTTGGTCCATTTTTCATGAAGATATGGTGTTTTGAAAACGGAGGCCATTATAGGCCTGATGAGCGCTAGCGAGCGCTAATGAAGAAAATATCGTTCGTTGGGAAAACGATAAACCCTCAGGTTTTTGATCTTTTTAGCAGAGGTCTCCTCTCAAATCTGTTGCTCCTTTTGAACCCGAAATAAAGCCTAAAACAGAAAGTTAGTGCACACAGGTATGCAAAACACTCAGCTGCCAAGCCACTGTAATCTAAAGTTGCAAAAATTACCTAAATTTAAGCAATCAGCAAACTAAATCGAGAAATACAACTCCTATTTAGCTTGTCATCTTCCCTTAATACAAAGGCGAAGTAAAGGTTTGGGATACTTATTCCTAACCCAGGATCTGAATAAGGTTAAAGGTTCACTTTTTACACAATATTAAAATTACCATTTTATTTTTTGGGGGGACTGACGTTTTTGCGGTAAAGTTAACTTGAGTAAATCTTAGTTACAAGTTATAAAAGAACACTATTTTTGGTTTTTGACCACAAGTTACAAAGTTAGGGGTTTTGCAATCGTTAACTGTTAAATGATATAGTTGCAACATTTAATGCTATAACCAGTCAGCCGTGCACAGAAAGTAATTTTTTTTATCTGGGAAAACCTCGAGAAAATACCCCTGGGCGCACTCCTCAGGACCTAGCTTGCGTTAAGGATCGGAATAGAGGGTACTATAAGCGCATGCGCAACTATAAGCTCCATTTAAAGTTAACAGATCACCACTAGAATGGTTTGAGGTTACCAAACAACTTCTTTACATGAAAATTTTAAACACAGAAAGGTTATGAGATAGGTCCCATAATTTAAAAATACAAAATACAACGCTGGGAGGTTTTATGGATAATAACGCAACAACCTTTTAATCAGAGTTTACCTTTTGCCCTCAGAGGTGAGACAGACAAATTTTTATAAAGGAAAATGTTTCGTGAAAACTTAAAGAGGAGATAGCCAGGAACCACTAAACTCCCATAGATATTCCTAATGAATATTAATTACGTGTCGTATAATCTCTGTTAAAATCCGTCCACACAGGAAGGTGTTGATAATGACAGGGAGAATCACATTGGCACATTGGCATAAAATTTAGGTAAAAAGGTCCGAATTGGGAAAAGCTAACAGTTTCTTTGGGTGAGGTTGTCCTGACAACGTACCTCATAATAATTAAAGAAAATTTACAAAAAACAGGTGAAAAGCATTTTTATTTGCTCCACCACTCGTTTAGCTTTTAAACTAAGAAAACACATTCTAGGCCAAACAAAATACCCACTCCTGGTATTTGCATTTGAAAGTAACTATCCAGGTTTGTACAACGAAGCAGTCTTGAAGATTTATGTCAGTAAAGCAATAAACACAATTTTTATGTTTAGGTTAGGTGTTCCTAGATGGAGCCACATTTGTAGCGGCTCATCACTCACTACAGTTTAACACTTATGAAAAAAAACTATTTGGTTAGGTTTTCAAGTTCAAAAAACTCAACATGGAGAAAAAATTACACTTTACTTAGGTTAGTCTTGGTGGCTTGCACAAGTTTAGCCATTGTGGAAAAAAATTCTTATTTTTAGAAAAAAAAACTACACTAGTTTTAGTTATCACGTTTGGAGTCCTACTTAAAGGTTTTACTTACTCCCTTATTGATAAAGACATTATTTACTATGGTTAGGTTAGAAGTTTAACCTTCGTTTTTACTGTGAACACCTATTTAGTTTGGGAGCTTTAATGCTCAACATTTCTACTCCCACTACAGTAGATTTCAACAGTAAAACATCGGGTCCTAATTTAAAAAGGATCAGAAAAAAAAACGTTGTTTAAGTGTTTAGACAACTGGCCTACTGACTTAATTCTAATTAAATACAGGCAAACTAATTCTACTGAATTCTGGGTAGAAATCAAAACATTTAAGGGAAGCAAGTTTCTAAATTTAGGTTAGGGGTAGAATGGCTTCGTGTCGTAATCCAACTGGGGAAACTGTATTCGTTCACTTCCCGTTTAACGGACACACTTAAACTCTGTTTAACATCACTGGTTGAAAAACTTCGTTTTATTTTACCTTTGATAGGTTTATTTCTCAATTCCAGCCACTCTGATAATTTGAGAGCTACTGGTTTAATTACGGGCGTAGCAAGAGTACTTTTACGTTCAGTCATGCCTGGCTCGAGGGATCTTATCTGCTTCCCGTGGGGATTGGCGCGTGGCGCACTTATCACTGGACTGCTAATTTACCCCCGGTTAGCTGGCTCCTTCACGCATGAGCGAGCGGTAGACAACTTAGGTTTCAAATGACAAGGCTTGCTGGAAATTACAGCGGGGTTTTTGCACGATAAACTGGCAACAATTTCTGTAGGGGGACATTTTCCTGGCTTAGTTTTTAAGCTTGACTGCATAAATTTTTTAATTGGGTTATCCCATTTATGCCTACAATTACATCAAAAGGGGAACTAGTTGCTAAAGAAACACAAGCTCTGGTTTTTAGCACTTCACCACTGGTTAATTTTAGGCTTAAATTTACCTGCAGTAATTTAACCTCTTGATCATGTAAGACAGTCTTGCATCTAATTACCTGCTTTACACGTGGCCACTTTTTGGCAAGTTTAGCACTGACTAGATTGATTGTGCTAGCGGTATCGCATAAGAGTTTAGTTCTACGCTTACCGATAGTACAGTTTAAAGTAATGGGCTTTAAAATCTCTGTGGCATCTTTACCGACGATAAAGCATGCATTTGCGGATGCCGAAGCTTTGTTAAGTTCGGGGCAACGATTTCGAAGGTGCGAGGCCGAACCGCATTCAAAGCACGTTTTAACATTAGGTCTGCTGCTATTGTTAGTATTTACATTGTTGCTACTATCAGCGTTAGCATCTATGCTAGTTACGCTGTCACTGTTATTATTCTTAGTCCCAACCGGGTTAGCTAAGGAGTTATGGTTTTGTTTACCATTTCTAGGGTTGGAAGAAGCTTTAGAAGCTTGACTACCTGAATGAGTGCTAGCTTGCACTTTGCCACTTTTGTTAGCAAGATCTGCAGAGATCTGCTGGTTGCGAGTAGTATACTCGTCGCACAACTTAGCTACCTAGGCTAACGTCCCAATTTTAATTTGATCCGGTAACCATTTCCGTAGGCCAGCAGGACAAGACTTGTAGAATTGTTCAAGTAGCATCAAATTTGACAATTTACCGTAATCACCATTAACGCCAGCTAATGACACCCACTGTGAGAATAAAGTTTGAAGCTCAAACGCGTGTTCGTGAAAAAGTTGGTCTGGCTGTTTCTCTAAACTACGAAATGACGATTGGACTGACTCTTTTGTCTGCACAAACCTTTCAAGTAATTTAATTTTAACTTGGTCATAATCGTGAATAGCTACTGCGTCCATTTGGTCGCACACTTTTACCAAAATTTCACCGAAAAGGGGTTGGAGTCCTACCACCCATTCTGATCTAGGAATTCGTTGAGTTTCTAACGTACGTTCAAACATTTTTAAGTACGAATTTATTTCCGATTTCGGAAATACTAACTAACTAAATACTAACTAATACTAACTAAACTAACTTTGAGGGAATTTGTGGGTAAAACCAAACGCAATCGGCATTTTGGTTTCGGGCACCCATGATTTAAGGGTTTAAGGTCCCCTTCCTAAAAACCGGCATCTAGCATGTGTTTTTCTTGCATCTAGCATGTGTTATTGTTGAAGCAGGAGTTTTCAAAAAGGTAGTTTTCCTTGTAACACTAATCTTGATTCAGTGTGATTGATTGATTGACTTTAGTGCAAGAGTTGCTAGAGCTTTCAAAGACTATTTTACATTCTGCAAGGGTCATGTTTGTAACTTAGAGAGTTGCGATAACTCAAACCGACTTTTTTCTAGTCCAAATTTTGTTGTGAACTTGAATTGTTCATTTTGTCGATTTATTTGTAAATCTCGTGCTTTTAATTGTAAAGCCCCGTTTTATTTTTGTAACCAACTAGTTACCTCGTGTGTATAAATCTTGTCTTGTTTTATTAAAACAGAAAAGAAGGTTGTTTTGTACAACAATTTTGACTTTTAGTCCAATTTAATTTGCAAGGGTTATTTTAATTACATATCAATTTTTATTCTAACTCCGAAGTAGACAATTAAATTAACTACCCATCGTGGTGGCAGTGAACCGTGATAGATAGGTCATAAAGTTTAGTTCGGACGTTGACGCTCTTCTCCTAACCGTGCTATAGACACGCTATGCTGTTTTCACAACAAAGTAAAAACCGCCACTTATGATTTATTCTACGTTAACCACATGTACGCCTGATTGTCGGTGCTATAGACAGTAGGCACCTCAACACCCTGTAAGCGCTGCTACAAAACTGGTGGCAGTGGTGGGATTTAAAGGTGCTGTGCCACTACACTCCTTCCCCCCTGCCATACTACTATGCCAGTTCATCTTAAGAAGAAGATGTCGCAGTAAAACTCAAACTGCATCCCCCAGAGACGTCCGTAGCTAAGTCAAAAACGCTACAGAAGCAGATGTCAGCCTTAAGACAACAAAAGGCAAAAACCACCCCGTATCCAGCTGGAGCCGGGAACCGGCAACCCTCCCTTCACAAGCCATGAAGCAGCAGGCACGCCTTCGGAAGGCAGATGTTCCTTCAACCCCTGGAGAAGTCAGCCACTTAAAAAGAGGATATGATGCTCCAAGAGTGGAACTCAACAGGACTTCACAAGTGACGGTGTTCAAACTTCAACCAGAAGGATGTAAACGTGGACCGCCGAAAAACCTTCGTTTTGCTAAACGAAGAAATTTTTTTTTCTTTGAGCGCCCAAATGCCTCGGCCGGGGAAAAACCCCAAATTTCAAACGCCTGTATCTCCCAAGAAAATGGACCAATCCGTCTCATCTAAACAGCTCAGTCAGCACAGCTCACAGATCTCTCAAGCTAGACGGGTCACGCCGGTCGGGTGTGGAGATGTCACGTCCTGGATTGCCATGCCGGGCAAAATGGTAGTGTTTGTAAGTAAACTAGTTTAACTTTAGAAGTTTATCTTTAGGGGGGGGGGGGGGGGG
>JAHWFP010048637.1:0-31479 GCA_023313725.1 Lithobius niger | reverse complement strand
TTATGGACCTGTAGTCCACTAAGTTTTCTATATTTCTCCTGCTTAAAGCTATAGTACTTGTCTCCACATTTGTGGAACCATATTTCACTAAGTTTCCTACATTTCTCCTGCTAAAAGATATAGTACTTGTCACCACATTTATAGACCTATAGTGCAACATGTTTTCAATATTTCTTTTGCTGAAAGGTACAGTATTTGCCTCCACAGTTATGGAACCATACTCCACTAGGTTTTCTATATTTGTCCTGCTCAAAAGATATAGTATTTACTTACCATATAGTACCAAGACTTACTAAGATGAGAAAACAAAAACGAACTCGTTTCATGCTAAGGTAAGATTAACTCATCTGAAGTCAAAATAGCAAAGGAACACAAAGAAACTTTAGTGTTGCTGTACTGTTGATTCCACGTGAAACCTTACTGCTGCATTTACGTGACAAGTAAACGACATCGTTGAAAAATGGTAAAAACTAATAGTCTTTCAGCCGTATTCCAGAAATCCAGTCAAGTGTGAGTGTGAGATGGCAAACATCTAAGGTAAGGGTCAACAATTTTAGTACAGCCATAAAAACGAACGTGAGTGTCCTAACATTCGAGAGTGTTTCTATAGATGCATTTTGACCCTTACACTCACCTTTAGTTCCACTCAGAAATTGAATGTCCTGGAATACGCCTGTTAGTGTTCTTAAATAGATTAAGTAATTCAGGATTTGTTGCAAGTCCTTGAAAACATAAAAATGCCGTTGAAAATGAAAATGAAATTCTAGGCCTGAAATTTTGAATCTAAAATCTTGAAAAGTAACGTATGCATCATCAGTAGGTTGAAAGGAAAGGAGACGACTCGACTACGAGAGCTGAAAATTTAGCCCCGAAAGTAGGAGAGTGCAACCAAAACAGGGTTCGTACGAAGTATTGGAAAGCTGGAAAAGTCTGGAATTACATACGGCACTTTTCCAAGCCTTGAAAAGCATGTCATTTTGATGAATTTTCAATGTTGGGCTATAATTGTATAATAAAGTAAAGGAAGCTTACCAGACGATGCCGAATGAGCAAGCGACTCAACTAGTCCTCATCAAAAAGATGCAGTGTGCTTGATTGCATGCATGGTTGTCTGTCTTTATATCTTTCCTTCTTTTATTACAAATTGAGTGTATCTTTAATGTTAAGGATATCTTTATCCTTTTAACGACACCTGCAATTCATTTAAAGATATCTGTAATTCATAAAACTCAAATTCCATGTCTGAAATCTTGAATTTATAATCTTGAAATTTGTAATTCAATTAGGTATCCTATAATATGGCAAATTAGAGGTATCTCT
The DNA here is from genome assembly GCA_023313725.1 of Lithobius niger. Classification (NCBI taxonomy): domain Eukaryota; kingdom Metazoa; phylum Arthropoda; class Chilopoda; order Lithobiomorpha; family Lithobiidae; genus Lithobius; species Lithobius niger. The sequence goes on along the minus strand of JAHWFP010048637.1, from coordinate 30,159 downwards.
AATGTCTGTAATTCATTTGGTATTTATTGAGATCTTTACGTGAATTACAGACAGCTGTAATTCAATCGCAGGTCTGTAATTAAATGCAGCCACATCTAAAGGTATCTGTAATGGATTACAGACTACAAATGGCACATATTTAGATATTTGCCACATCTAAAGGTATCATCAATGGATTACAGACTATAAATGGCACATATTTAGATATTTTGAAATTAATTACAGATGTCTGTAATTGAATTACATAGTGGGTACCACAGGGATCAGTGTTGGGTCCAATCCTATTCACAATTTTTTTTAATGACTTATCCCCAAAGTCGTAAAATGTGAAATTAAATAAATTTGCTGACGACGTTAAATTACATTCAACTCTAAGACAACATTCAAACTCTTACACCCTGTTAAATGAACTTGGCGTGTTAAAAAACTGGTTAAATTCATGGCAGCTACCCGTATCTGAGTGTAAATGTAAGGTTTTTCACATTGGTAGTAAAAACCCGTTGAATGATTACTCTTTGACCTTAGGATCAAATTTGCAACATCTTACCAAAGTTAAGGATCTGGATATGTTGTTTACCTCCGACCTTAAATCAACTGATCATTGTAATGGTATTATTAAATTAGCCATGCAACGAGCTGCAATAACTAGATGCTGCTTTACTTCGAGAGATGTTTCAACACTGATCTGGGCCTTTAAGGTACACATATGCCCCATTGTTGAATAAGTAAGCCCTGTGTGGTCACCATTTCTTCGGGGGGGGGGGGGCATAGATACATAGGCTTGAAAGAGTCCACTGGAAATTCACTAAATCCCTGAAGGGATTTCGTTATAAGTCCTATGGGACAAGAATAAAAATGCTCAACATGGATCCACTAGAATTACGGCGGGTAAAGGCAGACTTGGCATTTACATACTGTCTACTTATGGTTTATTGGATTAGCCTACAACCCATCACATTTTTTTAAAAATTAAAAATGAGGGTAGAACGAGGTCACCCTTTGAAACTCCTAAAAAAACATTTAGACTAAATTGCAGATAGTACTTCTTTGCAAACCGAGTGATAAACATGTGGAATGCATTACCTAGTGACGTTGTTATGGCCCCATCCATTCAGTGCTTCAAGACAAGGCTAAACAAATGTGATTTATTATCTTAATTATAATTTAACTGCAAACAAGATTGCTCCGTATACCTACTCCTATTGTGTAATTGTATATGACCTTGCATAATAATTCGTGGGCAGGTTACAAGAGGTTTAACAAAACCCCACCTGTATACCCTTTTGCTGTTATTTAGCAAATAAACCTATCATCAACACATAACTATAATTCAATTACTTATCTTCAAATATAGCAAATTATAGACATCTGTAATTGATTTGCTGATATATTTAATGGAATTATCCCATGGGTGAAACCAAACGTCGAATTAGCACCCGAGTTCGAGTACACTTGAAAGCTGTGGAGAAACGGAAAGCCAACTGAATCTATTACAGATATCCATAATTTATTTGAAGATTTCTTTAAATGTATGTATTCACTGACATGGCTTTAAATGAATTGCAAATATCTCTAATTCAATTACAGATATGTGTAATTCAGTTAAAGATGTCTGTAATTCAATTAACATCTTTAATTGAATTTTAGATCCTCTAATTGAATTACACATACACGCAAATATTTTTGTACATCAATGAGTTTAAAGATATCTGCCAAAAAAGGAATATCTTGCCAGACGATGCTGAATACAGAATGCTTAAAGCAGCGAGCGAATCATCTAGTCCTAATCAAAAGATGCAGTGTGCTTGCTTGCTTGTGGGGTTGTCCATCTTTACGGCAGTCATTCCTTCTTTTATTATAAATGTAGCTATCTTTAATTCAATTAAAGATATCTTCAATTCTTTTAAAGATATTTGCAGTTCATTCAAAGACAGCTGCAATTCATTAAAAAATATCTGCAATTCAATTACAGACATCTTTAAATATGGCGAATTACACACATATATACGTAATTGAATCGCACATACCTGTAATTGAATCACATACATCTTCAACTGAATTACAGATATCTGGAATTCGTTTAAAGATATTTTTTTTCCTACAGACACGACTGTCCTTAGGGCAATAAGATTCCCCTACTTTTGTCGTGTCTTCTAGTTTGTTGTCACATGAGCAGACTAACCGTCAGAAGATAAACCGAAATTATCATGATAAAATGACAAAAGATCGGACATATTTCTGCAGGTATGTGTTGATGTTTCTACTTTAAAAAAAAAGTAGGACTAACGTGAAATAGTAATAAGTTTAGTATAAATAAATGAATATAGTGTACATTCTCTTCAAAGTCAAAACAACAAACATTACTGGACTGTATTAAATTGTGTACTGAAAGAGGCAGTAGGCTTGTCCTTTTGAGTTTGTAAAGATCGATAAGCCTACAAATTTTATTTTAAAAAATGAGAATTTTAGAATTATTGATACATGTACCTCATTGATTTCTGACAACAGTTTTCTTTGTAAAGTGGTTTTTTTATACCCAGGATTTAGTTATAACTGATTTTATTGGCAACTATTAAATAACGAATTTGAAATAGCTTGAATACCATATTGTAAAGATATTGTGGTTTTACTGCAGACTTGGTTTGATCAAGGTTGTTTTTTTTTTTTTAGAAACAGAGTATCATTTCAAATTACCAATTTGGATTCCAACAGGGTAGGGGACAAATTAGGCATTAAAAAAATTAAAGAAAATAGAGCATAAGCAGGACGTAAGGGAAAATCCAAATTCAATAAAGCCTCTCATACGATAAACCACAAGTTGATTAACAAATTTAAATTGTGTGGTCTTGAGATATTTTAGAAAGTTATTTGAAGGATAAGAAAAGTTGCGCTAAACTAAATGGAAAGATACACAACACTAATAAAAGTGATGCCACATGGTTTCATTTTAGAACCTACACTATTTTTAAGTTATGCAAACACCACAAATCATTGCAACTAAATTTGACAGTTTGATGACAACCTTTTTTTTTTGCGTTTTGTGGGTGAAAAAAGTTTTGAAAAAGATTTCAAGAAGTTTGGGAAAAAAAAACTATCACAACAAACAATTAAAAAAATTCTCGACCAGGTACAAAACCGGGACGTTGGAAATTAAACCAAGAAAGAAAGCACTAAATTTGTGATCTAACAAAACAGACATTCTAATAGCAGCCTAGAGCTCAACAATTAATAAATACTTGCGTTCGAAGACTGATCATAAGTTGACGTATTAATGGTGTAATAAAAAATTCCGACAAATTTCAAAATTATGTTATCGAAAAAAAAAAAACACTAAAGGTAGAAAATAAAATGATTATGCATAATTCCAGGGTAAAATTACAAGTTATATATTAAGGGATTAAATCAACTAAAAAAAAACGTCACTAGGACTTGAATTCTGGAAGGGTAGGGGACATTATTACGGTGTTGCTTTTTTTTTTTTTTTTTTGAAGTTGTAAATAATTTTTATTTGTGGACTACATTGTCTTTATACAATTTTGAAAAGTTTTTATTTTGCAATTTTTTTTTTAACATATTCCTTCTTACTTCCTTTTTGAAAATGTTGGACAAGGAAAATTTATTTTTATTTTCGCTTGACCAATAGCAAGCTTTCTTTATTTTTATCCTTTGCCTTATCGCACTGTATTATTCGATTTGGTAGTCACCATTTTATAGTGCTTTGGTTACATTCAGCTTCAGCCCTTTTTCTGGTATGCATTCACCATTAACCTTTATCACTCACACGAGTAAAAGTCATTAGGTACCCCGAGGGTTGGCAGCGTCGTGGCCATCGAGTCGGGACGACATCTTCAATCACCCCAACTTGTGTCTTCTGCCTCCTGTCACACAACCGAATTCACCATCCCAACTTGATTTTTAGTCATGTCGGGAGGAAATATCTTGCTGTCTGACATGGGCTTAATTTATCTAACTCCCCTTAGACAATCAATAACGAGTTTTTTTTTTTTTGCGTCTTCATATAGTTTATGTCACCCTTTTGGACCAATCCCTAAGGAAGAGAAATGCATTTTTTATTAAAGGGGGGAAAAAATAAAATTCGTAGTGTATGTCCCTCCGTTATAGTAGAAAGCTGTATTGTCACATAGCCCAGTTTGTTGCCACATTGGCTATTGTTTCTATTGGGGCTCAGAGTTTGATAGCCCATAATTTTCCGTCAACAAGACGTAAAAATATTTTATTTGTTACCGTGCTACTACTTAATCAACATTACACTTCACACTGCCTACCGCTCGCCCTTCTTCAGTGCTACCAGGCATATAATGAACGTGCTCTCCCTTTTTCATTGATGCCATGAAAAGGACGAACATGCTCACTCTATCACTTTATTTTTTCAGTGTTCAGATTGGTTGTCATAATGGCTACCTATCCCCATCCACGTTACTATCCACGCTAAGCCTAACTAAAGCTATAATAGTTACAAATTTGCCGCTCTGATAGTGATTTTTTTTAACAAAACATAGATAAACAGCAATCATACGACGCCACTACAGATGTTAAGTATTCCTACTTAATCAATCCTACTTACCATGAAATATGATGTAAGTTACAGTCCTATTTATTTGTCTTTATTTATATTTTTGCCATAACCATGTACGCACATTTCAAGCCTATCCCCATGTCCGTGAGACCTCTGTGAGCGGCACAATTTCCTTCTGCAGAGATGGATGTTCCATGGTGGAAGCTAACCGATGATAGCTTATATCAGGGGTCTAGCGCAGAGTTTGAAGAAATATTCAACAATCACAAATTGCGTGTTGTAAAACAATTTTAATTCACTTCTTACAACATGGTACAAAGAAAGAATAAAAACGACTAGTCATTGTAAAATTTAACGAGCATTAGAACTCGCATATTCCCCTTACCAATCCCATGAATGTCTTAAATCAGCTTTCGATTTTAAACAACTGAAAGGGCATTTATCTCCGATGTAATACGTATTTTGGCTGATGTGGAATCAGAGGCATAATATGGACGAATGCGAATGAACTCCGAAAAACCACTACGTACTTACGGATGGTCCCAGTGACCACAACCAGTCAAAGCTTGTGGAAAACGTATTTCTCAGTTTACCCTGTAGCAAATATTAAAAATTATTGTCTAATGTTACCATGGAAAAAAGTTACAACCGTTCAATGAAAATGTGATTTTTTTGTTGTTAAATTACATGATTTTAACACATTGTAGGAAAGATACACTCGCACGAGTTTCTGTGTCACATGGAATAAAAAATGGTGATAATTGGCTAACTACATTATGTGCCTGTTCTTTAAACCAAATCAAATACATTACATTCGTGTTTCGATTCCAACAAATGGTGTCATGTTGAGTGTAATTGTGAGATCAAGTTTCATTATCTATGCATATTAATGCCGGGTTTATCCTTACACGCTTGCTCGTGAGACGAGACGATAAAACAACAAACTTTGTTTATTTGCACTAAATGTCATTTTTTTCACGAACTGAAATGTGAATTTCACAAATCCACTTCAAAACTATCAACATGCACAAATATTATTGAATTAATCAGTAAAAAGCCTGAATATGTCTGCCTAGTACCGTTTATGAATCTCTTTTCATAATTTTTAGGCTATGGCAATGCTTCCTTTTATAAACGCAATGTGTCAAATTTTAATTAATTAAAATGGATTACTGCTCACAAATGATGATCTCTTTATGAGGAATGGTCGCTCCTCATATAAACTGTTCACTATTAAAAAAAAAGAATGTTTTGTTTTATGCCTACTACTTTTTTTGTGCAGTGTAGTAATTTTCTCACGTCAAGAGACAAAATATCAACAAGCTGCTACGTTAACAGTACTTTCTTGCTATTGGACATGCACTTAAATTTGAAACGTTTCCCGTAAAAGCAGATTCCCGAACTTCTTGTCTTTTCAGTTGTGAAGTTCTAGGTAAATTCTAGTTGCGTAAAACAAGAATTACGGGTGAATAGATAAATATGTTTATGCAATTCTGTAACTCCAAAATTCTCCTGGATCCTCATATTTATTCAGTCGGCATTCTCAATGTCTGAACAGCTAATTTCATATTTTCAGCAAAAGTGAGCATTTTTCCCTTAAAGCACTTGGTCTAAAATCCCAATTTTGAGGGTCAGCGATACATACATCATTTGGATAATTGGAGACCAAACTTGAGTTTGTAGGGTGATATTAAACCAACAGTTTGTAGTTTTACGCACAGAGATGCAAAACTGGTGAACAATGCCTAGAGGTCGCCTGCCTCTCACTTACACAAAAGCAAAAGGATATGGTCTATCCCTTTCTACCCGCAAGATGTTTGCAGCAACGAGGCCTAAAACTACGCCTTTTGACTAAGGGGCTCCTGTAAGTCAGAAGCTTGTCCCTCATTCTGTCGTTTCTGCTGGGGGAAATCCTGCCTATCGACTTGAAAAAGTTACACCAAACTGTAAAGTTAACGTAAATCAGCAGATAATCATCAAGATTTCATGAACTCTGCACTGCAGAAAGTCATACAAGCCTTCACCTGATTGTTTGCAACATGTCAGCCATAGGGGAATAATTTCCTGAAAATGGCAATAAAGTTGCACAATTTGTCATTCTTACAGTTATTCAGAAAAATGACAAAACACCACGCATCTATAAATCTTAAAATCGGCATTAATAATCGGGCGAAATTTCTTAATGCGAGGTGATATAAAATTTACAATAATTAAAGACAACGACGACAGTCGCCAACATTTTTAAAAGCACACTGCAACTTGCAGGTCAAAACCGGACTGGCTTACAGGGACTTGCTTCCTTGTCCTGTTACGCCCCAAGCAGCATTCGTGGCAACAACAGCTTTCCTTTTTAATAATTTACTTGGTGTAACATGTATTAAAAATGAAACATAACCTATTTTCGTTTAGTTTCAAATGATCGCCATGATATATACGATAATCGAGGCAAACTGAGATGAACCCAGCCACATCCTTGCTTGAGATGTAAGAGCGACCTCGTGCAGAATACACATTGACGTCATGTGAACACTAAAGTTACTTTTGTCACAACCTTCGCAGCGTATCTCATTCGTAAATCTAAGCTTGCAAACTGTAAGGGATTCAAGTCTTGAGATTGAACTTCCTGTAAATATTGAGAAAAATGGATAGATATTTCTACCGGACGATAGGTCCCTTCAAGTGGACACAGCGCCATTACTTGGAAATTAAGGAAAATTTAACACAGAAAATCGTCTGAGTTGTAGATCGTCATTCACACAGACATTGTGAGGAAGTTTTAAAAAGTACGTACTGAGGCTAAGTGACACATGACAAAATGTCATCAAAATATGAAATGCCAAAAATATTGCCCAAGATTTAGTGGATTGGAATAGAATATGTGGTGCAAAACACTAATACAGTCATTATTTATTACGTGCGCGTTAAAAAGGCCAATGGGTACCGCTTTAATACAACAATCTTTGATGACAAAGAACAGAAAGCTCGATTGAGACAGTTTCCCCAAATGGCAATATATTATACAAGTTTACTGTAGTAATATGTGCAACAACAATGGACCGTTCACATGTTTCACTTTGTTGACAGTGTTATTATCATAATAATAATTATTATAATTATTAAAGATAGATTTGAAGTTACCAGTACCGACTTCAAACTGCTCATAGGCAACGTGTGCATTAAAAGACCTAATATCTTTTGCTTTTCTTTTGGCAAAAGAAAATAATCTTCAATTTAAAGACAGAGTTCCTATGCGAAAACCGCACTATAACTATCACCAAAATGGAAATAAGTCACGGTACTCAGTTATAATCAGGAACGTATGAACGCAAACACAATACACTGGCTACACCGATAATAAAATACGGAGAATTTCTACTCACTCCTAAAGCAGAATAGGTTAAAGTTAAAGCAACGACAGACCATGTTTTAGCAGACGTTGTTCCTTAAATTAAAATTTTTATTATTATTTGTGGTTAATAATACCTGCTATTTTTTTTAAAGATTTTGGATCTAATTCAATAGCTATTACAGCAGCTATGGAATTTCTGTAGTTTCAGTTTGCTAATTCACACATATCTGTCTAACCAAAATGAATGAAATTTATCTTCATGTGGTATTTGTACGTACTTTGCCAATTTTGCCAAATTACTGGTATCAAAGATCGTGAAATAAATCTAGGATACAGTGTACTGACACTAAATGTAAGGATGTGCTTCCACAAATTTTAACAGAAAGAGTTACCTAATATAGAATCTAAAAACACACATTTTTATACCAAAAATCACTGTGTAGTAAATCAGTGGGTGATGAATGGACAAAACTCTTACAGTAATTAATACATAACGTCATAAATGGATACTTTTTCGGCAGACCAGCAGTGCACTTACCCTACTGGATGCAGTAGTCTCTCCAGTTGGAACAACTTCTCATCTGATCGGAAGGTTGCTCAACCTTAAAGCCAACCTGCGACCAAATTTCAAACTTCCAAGTTTCGATTTTAGAACTGGGTGCACCCTACAGAGCCGAATCTGCGAACAAAAATTGCTGTCCCTAATGTGTCAACATAGAAAGGTTCTACGGACCTTAACTCACCCCCAAAAAGTCTATCCACTTATGAGATTGTTTAACAAAGTTAAGCACACCAATTTGCAAATGCAGAAAAATTATGTTGAAGTCAATTGGAATTTTGACCAAATTTTGAAATCAAAGGCTGAAGCTCTACCCCTCAAGCATATCGACATTACCACCGCACTTAGTTGAGGGGTCCTTAACTACGGTGCTATGAAGATTAACAATGATTTGCAAAAAAAGCATTTTAAAGTGCTCGTTAGTTTAATTTTATATACACATCACAGCTAACAGTGAGTAATTATGTTTGTTGTAGTTACCCTTTATAAACACAGATAAAAAAAAATATGTAACCAATGTCTACTGTTCACTTATTTTAAGTAGATAACTTCATGATGTCAGTGCCGAGAGCCTACTTTTCCAGAAAAGCAATAACTGGCTCTGCATGCAAACCATGACGCCACTATTAGTATTAACATTGTTTCTAAAATACAGAATTTCTTAACTAGTTAGCTATTATAACTCGTAACTACGGTTTAGAAAGGTTTCAAACATCTAAGAAAATAAGAAAAAAGGATGCTTGCGTAATTTGTGTCAGTAATTTTGAATCGAAGAATGATAGTTATCTTTAACTCGAAAACTATCAATTCTGACAAATGTAGTATTCGAACTAGATTGAACAATCAAATTGGCGCACTCATAATCATACGTTCCTGAATATGAACTCTACAAAAGACAATTTCAACTAAAATGTTCTCTCTGATCAAGAGTATTTAAGATACACACCATAACGGTGGCTGTACTGTGCAATCGTGCCGATATACTAACGAAAGGCACACTGGACATACCAAACATACACATTTCACGAGAACACTGCACTTCTGATATCTGCAAGTAGTACTACACACAAAATAACTTTAGAACAAACATTTTTTTTTCAGCATTTTGGTTTTCAGTCACTTTCAACGACACAATATAACACCATGCTAATTTCTGGATATTGTTACAAGTAATAGTCATTGAGGCCCAAGTATAGAGTAAATGCGGTAGGCTAATAAATTCTACAGTAATAACTTGATAATTATTCAGATCCAATAATAAAACTTTTTTTTTTCACAATCCTTTCTTTACACAGACCTTCCATATTAACTTTCTGGTATTTTTTTTTTACAACTCCGATGTCAACCTGCTTTACATTTCTTTTCTTTACATTACATTACTATCCTTGCACACTCGTCGTACAGCTTACCATGTTTTGTAATGAGCCGTAAGCTGATAATTTTAAACAGGCTAACTCTTCGCTCTGTAATCCCTGCTGGTGGGTAATAGCTATGATTGTAGTTAGGATGTAGATGACTATGATTATGGAAGTTATGCGACAACAAAAATTGGCAGGAAATTGAGAATCCTGCTCTCAAGTTTGTACTTTGTATTGGTATTCAACCAAGAGAGAGTTAACATTATACATTTGTGAAGTTTATACCTTGGCATGAAGACTAGCGGCAACCTCTTGCAATAGGATCATCGTGAAATGGTGGTGCAAACCTGAATGGTATGAGGACAATACATGTGAACGTGAAGGTGGATAGGATTGTAAGCTTATGTAAAAGCTTGATTGGGAACACGTGCTAAATGGGAACACCGGCAAAAAAATATTTTAAAATATCTCCACACACTTAGGATAATCTCTGCGCAATCGCTAGTATAACCTCTGCGCACTTTATACTAGCAAAACGTACACAATGCTTGTATAAACATTACCACCTTGCATCTATACTAGGAATAGACATGTTCTTTTTACTTATCGCTTGGCATTGGAACAAAGGCTGAGAAAAAATATGCAGTTTATTCGCACAATCTTGGACTACGACTGTTACACTTTGCTGATTTGATACACACAGTCATTTCAGTCAGAAAGTTGTGAATATATAACGCGTGCCAGTAACAGCATAAACACAGAATGGCAAGACCTGCACTGTAGTAAAGGTAAGGATACGATAATGGATGTCCAAAATATTCCGAGGTCCATTTCATGGTACGAGCTGGAAGAGTGTAACACACTAACTGTAAATGTCAGCTGGTTTCGTACGATCCTTACTTTATCAAGGAACAACTAACTTCTTGTCTGAAGTATCTTTACTAAATTTTAGTAATCAAACTCAACTAAAACTGGGTTTGTTAAAAAGAGCTGCTGGCATCCAGTCTAGGAAGCTAACATAATTTCGTAAATTTTAATGCTTTTTTTTTAGGGGTGGTAGATATGGGCTCACGTAAAGTGAGTCGGGTCCACAACAGACACAGTGCTACTCCAACCTTCACCAATGTTGGTTCGCAACTCGCCAAATGGCGAGGAAAATTCAGCAGTTGGTGACTTGGATTTTAGAGCTACTCGCCAATGGAGATTGATATGACAAACCCCGATGCTTAAATTGTCATATCTCGGGAATCGTATTAGCTAGAACCAAGCAGTTGGTGGCGTTGCATGCAGAATTGCAAGGGCTTTCCGACCACGTATACAATACTGCCGCTAGCCAGTAAGCTGATTGGAGATTAATGCAAACAATATTTAAGCATTAAGTAGCAGGACAACTGCTAAAATTGTTTCTTACATGGCGAGGAGGTAATAGTCAATAGTGAGTGCATTTTAATGTCCACTGGCCAAATGGCGAGTGCCACACAATTCACATTTGTGAAGGTTGTGCTTAAACAATTGAAAAAGAGGACAGTTAGAACATACAATAGAAACATGACCAAAGGCTAGGAGTAAAACGTTTTGGAAGCTGTAATCAACCTCGATTGATTACAGCTTCCAAAACGTTTTACTCCTAGCCTTTGGTCATGAGGAAAATATCCTGTTCATCGACGTCTGGGCGAGTCAGTGCAAACTGCTGACTTCAATTTCTCCAAGGAAAACATCTTCTAAAACAATTAGCTACCATTTCAAAAGGACGAACAATCAGTCATATCAGAGGGATATATGTTTAAATAAGTGCATCTGGGATGAATGCTACCTGCAATATTTTACAAACTCGACAATGTGTTTCTGCGCCACCATTTGCAGATGAACCTACCAGTATATTGCTATGCTTTATCGTATATGAAAAACACAAAAAATGAGTATAGGTATTGTATACGGTACTAACTTAGAACTATTGTTATCAGGTACTGGTGCTTTTCACGTTGAGAATAATGCAATCTATTTTGTTTGTCAGCTTTACAAACACGGCATCGACAAACACGCGGTTTATAAATACTATCATATGAACTGCCGTAGGGCTAAAAAATATAATCTAAGGTAACAAAAATAATGACCTGTAGAGTATTATCGTCATCCTGTAAATTATAATTATGAAAATTATACATACAATATGGATAATCTTTTAAACGAGTACAACACTAACATTTCTTGTAAGGCGATTACAGGCCAGGTTGCATTTTTTAAAAATTTTCAACAAGAACTGTGTCTGTGGTGGACGTTTATTAGAACTTTACAAACTTATTGTAAAGAGTATTTACCACACCGCAGTTTTATCAATAACAGTTTGAAGTTATTCCTGGACAAATTGTTCAGTTCTGCCACATAGCCTGAGAGTTATTTTTCTACGTTACTTAGGTGGTACAACACGCATAATTCTTCTATGTGTCAACATACTCAAAGAATTGTCACACCAAATGTTTACTGTCTTTATCTTAATCACAACGACTTTAAGATAATTTACCAAATGCAGCCACCAAATCTCAGACAGGGAAGAGCAAGTGCTTTCAGATATGCAGGTGGATGTCTGATATGAAAGTGAGCTTAACTCAAAGGAATTTTAAAAAGGTTCCTTTTTAACCCCAATGTACGATCTGGATAAGACGTCATCACCCAATAAAGGGATGGGGTAAATTGCGACCGTTTCTTACGCAATGCTTAATGCTAACACGCGGCGATTTGTCTTCCCAAAGTTTAGGATGTTACAGCTACGACCATAAACTATGATCTACATGACACAAAGAAAATCAGTAAATATTGGTCCATATACTTGGAACACAAGTTCAGTTTTTAAGGCGTACAAGGGTAGTTTACCCTGTGTTTGTCTTTATGTGATGTCCTGTGACTTACGACCTAAAATCCTAGAATTAAGAAGGGAAACTTGAAAGAGTTATACAGCACCACACGACGCACTTAACTAAGGCCCAATCCCAGTGATTTATTCTCGATTATGACGAAGCAGAATCTGAAGAAATGAAACTGCATTTATAAGACTAGACAAATTTGATGAATCCTTCAACAATTCCTTACATACCATCATAAATTCTAAATGCAATTTTTAAAAACCCACAAAAATTCATTGAGTACTACCCGTATTCGTTAAGTCAAGGGCTTAAGTACATAACGGTAACAGAGATAGTTCATAGTTACCACGTACCATAATGTATTGTGTTGTATCTTTTCCAAACACAGTTATTTAATTAACAAAAACACACTTACAAGCTTACATGCATTAATTCTAGAAAGTAACTGCTTTCATTTTTACACTCCCTACCAGGAAAAACCAAGCAAAATTTCCACTTCCGGCCCCTGCAACCCCACCAATGGCCAAACAAAACATTCGAAAACGAAAGCAGTCACTTTTGAAAATTCATGTACGCAATTATGTTTTTTATTGATTAAATAACCTTGTGGAAAAGAAACAACGCAACAGACATAGTTCTTGTTATCCATTAAAAAAGAATGCGCCTGACGTGCGAGACCTATTGGTAATGTACCGGCATGAACGTACATGTACACATACGTGGACACAAGTGCATTGAACGTCAACTATAAGATTGTTAAACTTGTCAACAGCTAAAATTGTCAACTACAGCAAAACGAATGTGTTCAAAACAAATGTAAAAAAAAAAAAAAACACAAAAGAAAACAAAACAGGTACCTGCTTTAAGTATTTGGTCATCAACTACAATAATTTGAAAAGTTGTTGGCTTATAGAGTTTGGCTGTTGCAGCTTGAAGCACACCTAGTCGTCAGGCATTGATTTGTCACGTTAGGAGATATATAATTTACAGTGACAGTTTTAGGCAACAGTTATAAATTCTGTGAACTTTCAAAAAGTCTTACGAGTGTGAGCAGTCTGCAGGCTTACGTACGAGTTTACCAGCGCATGTTCAAACTATTGAATGATTTTATCTGTCATGGAGTAGTAAGTAATCACCTAAAGGAGTAATGTTATATTGGAGATTGCTGGGCACAAACATATTGGAGTAATGGAAACCATTATTTTGAAGGATTCACAAGGAACAAAACAAGGTCAAGGTTTAAAAATGGGTAGTAGTCATGGTTGTGTCGTTGAGTTTGATTCAATTACCACTTCAGAGCAGACGATCATCTTTCTGTATGAATCTACCTGCATTCTGAATAAATTTCAATGAAGAATGATCGTTAATTCGTTTAGCCTTAAATGGCAGTGTTAATGCATAACCTACAACTTAACACCAAAACGTATTTCAACTCTTGAATATTTATTTCTTAAGATTTGGCCGTTTTCTAAAAAAAAAAGCTTTGAAATATTCTCCTGCATACAGCAATACTATTTTTCCTACAACCGTGGCTGCCAAAAACTTCAGAACTTACTTTTATTCAACGAAAATGAAATACTTTTTTTTATTAATACATTTATCGCAAATGCTTTACGACACTTAAAATAATGCTAAATGGCCACATACTTGCAGCAAACGCAACCGTTGAAATTTCAAAACTACCTCTTGACTTGATTTCAGTAAGCCTAAGCTAATGGCTTATGCAATTGGCCGTGCCCAGTCAAACCTCAACATTGTTTGCATATATTTATTGGTCAATTTGAAGGGCTGTTCAAATAACACAACACATTCTTGTATTGAAATATGTATTTACTGTTATGATGATGGGTTTTGAACATATTCTTCCATGTCATTGTATAAGACATTGAAATGTTTTAAAGATCTATATAGAAAAATTGTTAAATTGAGTACTTTAAACCAGAAGTAGGATTCTGCAGGGTAATGTAATAGTGCATTAAGATGGTCTATTAGTTAACGTAACGACAAGGACACTGTTATGACATAGGATGTACAATATTGAATTCTGACAACAAAAACACTAATACTGTCAACTGAGCGCATTCTTGGGTTTAATTCTTGCTACGCATTGCAAACTTGGACTATGGCAAGAAGTTATGTAGAGTTTGGCTCAAATCTCCAACTCTGAGGATTTTATTTCATTCATATATATATATATAGCCCCCATGTAAAATGTTTCCGTCAATGTTAAGTAAACTACGCTGAAATATAACGACATGACAGTTTTTCAAAGATTTGCTGGTACAGTAAAAAAATTCAATTGGTGTCAGTATATTAGACATCAAAAGTATGAGCATGAACATTTCCAATGCCATTTCTTTGATAATCAGAAGAGAACGATACCGTAACAAAAAACCGTCTTTATGGAAGTCAGTGAATATGATATTTGGGGGGCGGGGGGGGGGGGGGGTCATGGAAGTCAAATTAAATAGATTGACACCAGAGACAAATCATGTTACCATAGTGCTTTACACCAAGAAACACGAAGTTAAGCACCTTAGTTGCTACTTTTGAACAGCCCTCCAACTAGTTTAACTACAACCGAGGTGGATATTATCAGTTGGTGTGCATATTAAAAACAAAGACTACACAAGTGAAGTCTTAGCACCCAATGAATACAGGTACCATTGTAGGTACTAGTGCAAGTATCACTTATTAAAGGCTACATATTGTTATGGTTGTATATGGTAAACATGAGATAGAGTGGTTAATTATTGTTGTATACTGTACAGGTAGGATGTAGCAGGTACTGTTTTGTGGGAGTGAGGTACAGAGGTACTGCGCAGAGTAAGAGACAGTTAGTTAATCGTCAACTGTCATACCACCAAATGTTCTTCCGAACCAAGACCAAGTTTCAGCTTCAAACTGCCACAGCCAATTTGGCACATGCTGGTGGTGATTGATAATAAACCTATTTATACTTCATATGACAAAAATTATGATGAATTCATCTTGATATAGATTAATTGAGGCTTTGATTAATGGGTTAAATGTATTAGGGGCAACCAGCAACTCAGTTGTCAAATAGCTGAGTGAGAAGATAACTTAGCGTTATTATTGCAAATAAAAGTAGGAGACTTAGATGCCGCTAATGAATGAACTTGGAATTTCATCGGACTTGTTGAAAGTCTGCCAGATGGAAATGAAGTTCTAAACATAACACAGCCCCAAAATGAATAACTCATAAACTTTAGTTCGTGCTGAAAAAAAATTGAGCCTTGATATCCCCAGTATCGAACGCTATGTTGTTCTAACAAAATGAAAACTGAGTTGCTGATTGCACCGTTTGAGATAGGTGTTGGTTGCTGTTCGTTTAGAACAAATAAGATATATGATCTCTATGAATGAGTATTGTACACTGTAAATAAATTATTCTTGATTAAACAATACGCAGTAAGAACACTGACACGGTAAGCTTGTAAGAATTTTACAAGAGTCACATGAACAAGTTTCGACTGCAGCATTTCTACATTTTTGTCATAAGTTAGGTCAGTGTGTCATCGCAATTATACGGGTTGAATTTACGAAGGGGTTGTAAGGGTTTACTGTTCCTATGTCGTCCATCTTGAATCCACGATAATCATCAATACGTTTTTCCTGGCAACAAGAAAGCCATTATCCAATACCCACAACCAGTCGAATATCTGACGCACCGTGTAAGGCTAAAGGAAACTTCAAAATGTCAGTACACAATCCATTATGGTAAAATAAATATATTTCGGGTTGCTAAGATGTTTCTTAGGAAATCAAAATTATGTCAGCTGATTAACAAAAACTTCCAACATTATACATATCACAGAATTACGGGTTCAAGAATATTTTGTCATTTCTAGGTTAAAGGGCACTTGGCAAAAAGTTGAGCATTCACAAGTAACTCAAAAGATAAGTGGACCATTGTTTTTTAGGCTTTACGGAACTTTAAACTGCTGATGTTTCAAGCTACGTTATGGGATAGTTTTGTTAGGAAATTTCTACAATATTGTACCAGGTCACAATCGTCATCATCATCATGTTCTGTGTACATTCCATGCTACAGCACGGAACATGATGCAACCAGCACGTAGATTAGTTCTCTTAATCACTCATCCACTCTGCTTCCCTGAAAGTTAAGTAGCAAGGATTTTAATAAAGCGTGTAAAGCAACTGATAAACAAGACTTCAGCCAACTCAATAAGATTAAAAACACTATTCCTATTCGTTATAAAATTAAAAAAGCACAAAAAATTCTTGTCTAATTTTTTTTTATATCAGTTTGCCCCGTTTAGAAGCTGGCTTTTATCAAACTCGAGATTTTAGAGCAACATCTATTTCTTGTTATAAGACCGTGTTCGGACTGCAAAATCAATCCAAGTTGGTTAAAAAAAAATCATTGTAGTAGATAACGACCATGGAGAAGGCTTCAAGGTAAGTAACTTTAATTGGAACAGTTCCCCTTTTCTTTCCTTTGGGGCAACTCTATTCCCATACACACTGCTAATATGACTTTGCTGCGGTGAACCTTTCTACGACAAGAAGTTTGTTAGATATTTCGCAAATTCCACAATGGAGCGACACTTTTACACTAATTTAATTTGCAAATGTACTTATTGCTCTGACACACTGTATTCAAACTAAAACGGCTGACAAACTTGGTTTCTAATCATAAATCATCGGTAAGATTATTTCGACTTGTAAATAACCATGATTAAACCAAACCATTTAAGACAATTATACCTCACTAAAATGATAGAACCTTTACATTGATTTTAAATGACAGTTTTCTATGATTTTGTGCAATAACTTGGCTATTCATGTGACTCAAAACCTAATGATAAATACTTCACAATATAAAATCTGTGAAATAAATAAATACATGAATAAATAAATAATAAATAAAAATATAAATAAGTTAATTAATAATGTAACAGCTTAACATAGGGTTTCTGCTGGTAGCAGATAATGGACTGGGGGAAGTGGTTTACTGGTCGTGCGCCGGGGAGGAAGGCTTGGAGCCATATTGAGCGCTGACCGACGAAGCTGCCAAAACCGCTAGTCATTCTGGCGTCATCCCCAGAATAAACTGATGGTTCTGGGGAGGCACGGCTGGCACGAGAGGCGGGGCCGCCGGCAGAGATGACAGACACGTCGTAGTTCCTGAAGAAGTCGGGAGGGATGAGACCGCAGACGACGACAACGTTGGGGCCATGCTCACCAAGGGTGGTGAAGAAACTGGAAGGAGCGGTGGCGCCGGAGGGAGCAGAGGCGGGACGGCGAGCGATGGCGCCGGAGTTAGCAGAGGTGGGACGGTGGGAGATGGCACATGATTCGACGAAGGGCCAGGTGGCTGTGGCGGACCCTCGGTGCTTGAGCGCCTCGGCTTGCGTCGGAGCTGCATGCCATGTTTGGTGCGAAGATGCCAGCGAAGATTGTCTTCTCGGTTGTAGACTCTTAAGCAAAGGTGGCACTCAAAGCGCAGCTGCACAGGACTGTGCACCTTCATATGCTTCCGAAAGTTGTAGATGTTGGAGATGACCTTGTGGCAAAGGCGACAACGCTGTGGAGCGTATGCAAGAGCACGCCGAGGTGACAAGAAAGCTCCTGCAACATATAAACCATTTTGTGAGTTGGTTAAAAGATAATTGCATTGTATTAGTAATATTAATTAGCGTAAGGCCCCCGTTTTTTAGTTTAAAAAACTGGTATGGGCTAGCTTTTTTTTATATTATTACGGCAGTTATTTCATTCTTGGGTAATCTATGTTCCTAAATGAGAAGAAATGAAATTGCAGCAAACAGACAAAAACGCCAGCATTAATGTCCGTGGGTTGCAGTGAAAACCAGTGTGAGGCACTTCTGACAACATAATTCACGTTTCATGTGGCTGATCATCGAACGAGGGTCTTCCTATAACGTGTCAACTACTTTAACCTCTAAGGTACCATAACAGTCCAGATTGCTCTGAAGTGGACTTATATCCTGATATAAAAACTTATTATAAGGTCAGTTTATAGCCATTTGGATAGTGTCGCAGTAGCTTAGAGGTTTGTATTGCAGATCACTATTAAATGAACTTTGTTACAGTTCCTGGTCTGGGTGCATGCCTCTCTTCTGAAATTACTATATAGACACAAGTGGTTTAACTTGCTGGTGGCCCCACTTTAATAAACCAGGTTTCAATATGTTGAACCTCATTTAATGTTGAAAAGAGGACCCCATCGGTCTCCCCCCCCCCCTTAATTTAGGTCTAAGTTAAGGAATGCGATGACAGCGACCTCTATTTGCGACCAACTGTTACGTGATAAACGTTTGATGCGTTCGTGTTCTTTTGCCATCCCGGCATGACAAAAGAAAACATATCTGGTAGAATCTAAACCCACGTGGCCCTGAAATTGGCAAATTGGATTCGTATTTTTGAAGCAATGGTATTTGCTTGTATTGATTTACTAATGCAAGGTAATGTTTTAAATGTCTTTATTCATCTTTAAATAAGCCACGAATCCCTAAAATATAAAGGTTTCCACCAAGTTTTCACCTTCTAAAATACGGTTGAATTAGTATTGT
Organism: Lithobius niger; assembly: GCA_023313725.1. Classification (NCBI taxonomy): domain Eukaryota; kingdom Metazoa; phylum Arthropoda; class Chilopoda; order Lithobiomorpha; family Lithobiidae; genus Lithobius; species Lithobius niger. Next base: position 10,917 of record JAHWFP010048637.1, on the reverse strand, counting down.
AGATGTGGAGATAGCGGCCAATGTCTTGTCTAGGGACTGTGCAGGTCCACAGGGTTTGAACTCAGGAATTTGGTCACCCGACATGATCCACCAGTCAGCAAGCCACGTTTCAGGAGTAGCCAATCAGCACTGCATAGCTTTCTTACACGTCTACACTAAAGACGCCAGAATTCACTTCGTTTGTACAAACGATGATGCCGAACTACATGAAATTTTTTGGAGACACGGTTCCTCCATCGCCCTGCCTAATGCTCTGTCCTTAGTTGACAACTGGTCAGTGAATTGGAAACTCCCTATCGCTGCTGGCAAATGCTCCACTATGCATGTTGGCTACGGCAACCATGCGTCCCGTTATTCACTGGCTGGATCAGCTTTAAAATCAGAAACCTATGTTAAGGATTTAGGCGTCTGGTTTTGCAATGATTTAAAAGTTCTCTCACCACTGCACTATGGTGGCAAATTCTGCTGCACGACGACTGGCGATAATTAAGATATGCTTCACTTCTGGGGATGCCGATACCTTGATTTGGGTTTTTAAAGTGTATGTTCAACCAATTTTGGAATATGCAAGCTCTGTTTGGTCACCATATTTATAAAAGGATATTGACAAGAGCGAGTGCAGCAAAATTTTACAAAATCTCTGATTGGTCTTAAAAATCTCACTTACAGAACAGACTTTCTATGACTGGCCTTGAGTCATTGGAATGAAGAAGTCTGAGGCAAGATTTAACTCTAATTCCATTCTGCATGGCAAAGTCAATATCAATCCGTTAAAATTTTTTCACAGTCCAAAAGTATTCGAAAACTAGAGGTCATAAATTTAAACTTGTGGTTGGTAATACAAAGCTTGACTGTAGAAAATTCTTTTTTGCTAACCGCGTTGCAGCAGCCTGGAACTTTCTTCCGAGTACTACTGTTGAGGCCCCTTCTGTAAATTCATTTAAACACTGTCTTCTTCAGCAGAACCTAACCAAGTTTTTACGCCGATTTTGAACGGTTTTTTAGAATCCTAAGGAGGATATTTTATTACGAATTTGTTTATCGTTTTGAATTCCAATTTCGACGCAGATAATTCATCTTAATATATGCTTCATTTTTCAGAAAGAGTTTTTATCTTGTCATCTCCATTTTGTTTTAATATTTTTCTTTGTAACTGATACGGATAATTAACCGTAGTGCTTTTTTATCTTCATGTTTTTGGTGTTTAAAATCGTCCTTATAAACTTAGGCGGGGTGTCAGAGGCATCGTCCCTTCCTCGTTCCCATTCGCGTTTGTACGAATTAAATTATTCTTATTCTAAATAGTTAGGTCAGGATATTTCTGGTAGAAGAGCTAACACGATGCGTGTCCAGCAGGACACTGATCTATATTCGCGGCATGGGTCAGCCTAGTAAAAGGGAAGCAAAAATTAATTTGGTCACCCGACACGATCCTCCAGTCAGCAAGTCAGGTTTCTGCGAGTAGCCAATCAGCACTGCCTAGCTCTCCAACGCAGCCACTCCGAGGACGGCCTGATCTACCCTGTTTGTACACATAGTTAGGTCAATTTCCTTACACCTTCTTTTCTACTTGGAGCGGAAGCTATGCGTGTCCGGCAGAATACTGATCCATATTCATGGCATGGGCCAGCCAAGTAGAGGGGAAGCCAAAATGAAGCCATGTGTGTAGGGTTCTTCTACTGTTGAACAACTGAGGTATGTGAAGTCCAATCAGCTATGAGGCTGTTTGATTTAATGTTTTCGTGGTATGGTTAGTACCTAGTGGGATGCTAATCCCCTCCCAAAAGACTAGTGCAATGAAGCGAAATGTAAAATTTGAAATCTTTAAAATTCCACATAGCAGTTACTCTGGAAATTCCTTCAGATTTCACGTTAATTTTATTTTCTAACGGAAACTGAACTTTGTGAGACTTTTGCCATAGTTTTACTTCCATTAGTGGCACTCTTCATTGCTAAAGCCTTCATATCAAGAATTCAACATTGCATGTAGAAATTGGGTTTATTGTGTGCATACGTAACAAATGTGCCCAACCGAAATAAATGGAAGATTGTTCTATAAATGCGATGTTTCATTCTTTAACTTCTACAGTAACTATTTATTATTGTGGGTTACCAGATGGCAACTGTTAGCAGCCCTCAGTGAGATACTGCCCTTAATTTGCTGTTGGCCTCACTTTAATAAACCAGGTTATAAATGGAAGATTGTTCTATAACTGCGATGTTCCATTCTTTAACTTCTACAGTAACTACTTTTATTGTGGGTTACCAGATGGTAACTGTTAGCAGCCCTCAGTGAGACACTGCCCTTAATTTGCTGTTGGCCTCACTATAATAAACCAGGTTTCAATCTGTTTAACAAAGTTCTTGTGGAAACCCTCATCGGTCTCCCCACTTAATTTTAGTCTAAATTAAGAATGTGGTAATGGCGACTTTCATTTGCGACCAGCTGCTATCGTGACAAATGTTCCGTTACACTATCAAGTTTCAGCAAGGTACTGTCCATGTCTGAGGATCTTTTTATGTATTAAAAACCAAACAGTACATCGTTGAATCTTAAATATTGGTCCCGGCATCCTTAAAGCAAACATATCTGGTACAGTCTAAAGCCACGTGGCCCTGGACATTGAATTCCTATTTTTTGAAGCTTGGAATAATTTATTGTTCCTCTCAGACCCAGATTATGGTTATTCATATTTAAGTTAGCTCTGTTTGAAGTCTTGTACCCGGAAGTCGTAACATAGACGCTCTTTTTAGGGACAGATTCTCTCTTGGTTATATGTTTATTTACATAATGAATTATGTGTTTAGCAAGCCACCAATCTCTAGATTCGAATGGGCATAAAATGTAAAAGTTTCCACTAAGTTTTCATCTTCAAAACACAGTTGAAATATAATGGTAAGTTAGTATTGTGTAGATTATGGCCATTGTTTCACGTGAGGGCCGAACAGGTCCAGTGTGCGAACTCACGATTTTGGCACCTGACGCGATCCGTCAAGTCAACCAGCCACATTTCTGGCAGTAGCTAATCAGCACTACCTAGCTCTCCTACGCGTCCATCCCTGGATCCACCTCGTTTGTATAAATACAGAATTTCCTTAAATCTCGGTTTTTACCTGGTTAGCGGGAGCTATGCGTGTCCGGGGAGACACTTATCTAGCTTCATCGCATGGGTTAGTCCAGTAGAGTGGAATACAAAATGAAGTCACGTTTGTAAGATCTTCTACTGTTGAACAGCTACGGTATGTTAATTCGACCAGCCGTGGGGGTTGCATGAGGGTTGCTTGATTTAATGTTTTCGTGGTTTGGTTAATATCTTTTATTTATTTATTTATTTATTTAAATTAGTTGTAGCGCCTAACGGCATTAAACAACCTCAAAATAACAAAGAAGAAAAAAAACAATAAATATTTACACATTTGAATGGCTGCAACAAGCAGGCAAATGGAAAGACAACAAATATTTACAAAAAAAACCTCATAACTGTAGGCACCAACACTATGATTCGCTAGCCCATTCCAGTCCCGAATTGTTCTTGGGAAAAACGACTCGGCCAGTACATCGTGCTTACATTGAAAGTGCCTAACCTTCTTCACATGGTCACCTCTCCCCAAATAGTCAGGTGACAACAAGTACTCTACAGGATTGAGAATCGTATTGTCATGATAAATCTTGTAAAATAGGCTTAGCCTACGATCACGTCTTCTTACACTTAAAGGCTGCCAGTTCAATGAGTTCATCATACCAGTTACACAGGCTTCTCTGCGATAATTGCCTACGACCATTCTAGCACCTCGACGCTGCACTTTCTCTATCTCGCTGATTTGGCACTCAGTAGCAGGATCCCACACAGCACTACAATATTCAAGCTTCGATCTTACCATGGCCTTATAAACCACTTCTCTGGCTTGTTGTGAGGTACCAGCCTTTATACATCGCACATCAGAGGTTGCCTTTGTACAAATATTGGCGATGTGGTCATTCCATTTCAACTTGTTGTTTATACAGATCCCAAAACAGAAATTTTGTCAACCACCTGTAATACGTTACCCCCAATACTATACTCTGGCATAGTAACATCCTGTTTTCGTGTAATGAATAAAACTTTAGTCTTGTCAGTGTTTAGATTCATTTTCCATTTTTACACCAAGCAGTCACCTTGTCCAAATCAGCCTGTAACAGTTGTCTGTCCTGTTCAGAGTTAACAATTCTGTACATATTTGCATCATCAGCAAACAAGACGGAGTTTGAGGTAATTTTTTCAACAAGATCGTTAATATAAATTAAGAAAAGTATGGGACCACTTACTGATCCCTGTGGCACTCCCGAGGAAACTTCCACTTCACTGGATTTGGCACCATTTACAACAACATACTGTTATCTATCGCGAAGGAAGGCACGATACCAATTAACCACTGCCTCGCTGGTGCCATAGCTTATCAGCTTGAAAATCAATAACTCACCGGAACCGTACCGAATGCTTTTGCCATATCTAAAGCAACAAGGTCAACAGATGCCCTTCTATCCAAACCCAAAGCAATTTCATAAATCATGCTTAACAAAAGCATCTCGCATGAAGAACCTTTGCGGAAACCGAATTGCTTTTGAGAAAGCAAGTTGTTTGATTCCAAGTGATTTACCAGGTTGCTTACAATAATGTGTTCCATCATTTTACAACAAATAGATGTTAGTGAAGCAGGACGATAATTTCCAAGCTCACTCTTCTTACCACTTTTGTGTAAGGGTGCCACTGCAGCAGTTCTCCATTCGGTTAAACCCTGTCTGAATATATGAAATAAATACTTGGCACTAATATCTTGTGTTTCTTTCAGCATCGTGCTAATAATTCCGTCAGGACCTGGTGCTTTGCCATCTTTAAGGTTACTTATTAGTTTGACAATACCTACGTAATTAACATCAATATCGGGCATTTTGGTGGTACATCTGGGATTCACTGTAGGAGCCTGTGTGCCGTTTTCAGGAATTGTAAACACTGATTCAAAAAAAGAGTTGAATTAGTTTGCTCTTTCCCGATCGTCAGTGACCCGCATTTTGTCTTTAGTACGCAGAGGCGGTATACCGCATTCCTTTCTTTTTGATTGTTTGACATATGACCAAAAGTGCTTCGGATTTTTTGCAAACACCGAGCCCAAATTTTCCAGGTATGCTCTTTTACCCTCTCTGAGTAATTGTTTAGTAGTCTCTTTGTGGTAACCAACTTCTGCCCACTGCGTCACAGTTCCAGACTTTCTTGCACGCTGCCTCATTCTCTTTCCTTTCCGAATTTGCCTCTTCAAATCGACGTTAATCCAGGGCTTATCCTTCTTCACCTTCACGGGCACACACGGTTTATGTTTCTCAATAGTGCTTTTCAAATCTGTTTTAAATGCAAGCTAGTTGTTCTCTAGTGTTTGTCCGGGGGTACGCTCAGCAAAAGTCACGAAAAGTTCTTCAAGATCCTGATTTATTTTTGGCCAGTCCGCTTTATCATACCTCCATTTCATTTTCGGACCCTCCACAACACGATGAAGGCTAGTTGGAAAAACTACTCTAACCAGGGAATGATCAGCAACACCCGCCTCGACAGAAACACTCTCTCTTGCAGCCACCACTTAGGTGAAAACTAAGTCCAAACAATTGTCTTTTCTAGTTTGCTGCTCCACGATCTGCTCTCGAGCAAACTCGTCCATCATCATTTGCAGTGAATCAGGTTGAACAATGCTACACTGGTTTCGCCATTCTACGTCGTGCCATTTAAGTCCCGGTAGATTGAAATCTCCAGCAGTAACAACATTGGAGTTGTTTCTTGGTATGATCTCCTTAGCTTGTTCGTAAAGGACATCAATGGCAGATTTATTTTCTTTTGGCCTGCAGAAACATGCAAAATAAAACACACCAGTAGCTGTTGACACTTTACACCAACATGTTTCAACATCCCCAGCAGGAGACACAATAATTTCCTCACTGGCCAAAGAATCTTCAACTGCAATAAGGACGCCTCCTCCTCTTGTGCGCCTCTCATTTCTGTCCACCACATAATTTCTTGGAAACCAGTAATACGTAGGGTCATCATCGCTCAGCCAGGTCTCTGTACATAGCAGGACATCAGGTTCTTCGGAGAGTAACAATTCATTGACTTCCACATCCTTATTTCTAACACTTTGAAAGTTAATTAGCATATCCACCAAGTTTTGGTTGTCTGGTTGGGTTCTACAGTTTTCTCCCTCTTTATCTTCACAATGCGCCCATTCCGTATTACCAGATCCTTCTCCAAGGTGTTCACCCTCTCTTGCAGTTGTCGATATAAGTTGTCGATATCGGTCTCTCCTCCATGGACCGATCTGGCGAGATGCTAACTTGCTTGGCACCATTTTCCATAAAAAAGTTACGGCAACGGAAAGCTTGTTGCAAAACTAGTTCTTGTTCCTCGTGAGATTTTAGTTTGACCAGCAATGGCCTAGCTTTTTCAACATCAGTTGACCTTTGACCCAATCTGTAGCACTGGATGGTGTGTACTTTATTGGAAACATTCAGCCTCTCCATCACACATTTTACCTGGGACACATCAAACGTTTGCCTGGCTTTTCCTTCAGAATCCCCACTTTCAGGCACATTGTGAAGAATAACATTCAGCTTTCCAGATTCCCTTTCCTTCAATGTCTTTTCAACAAGTGTAGTACACATGTTGGCAGTGATTAATTTATGTGGCTCAAGTAAACGTTTACCTGAAACTTTGTCAGCATATGTTTTCTTCATACCTTCCGTGTGTTGTCCAGTTTGACCAGGTTCATTTTCTTGAGCTTTACTTTCATTCTCCATCTCATTATCAACGTGATCTTTTGCCTGTTCAAATCTAGACTCAACATCAGGCACTAGCAACTCAACAAGCTGTTTCAATGAATTAATTCGCTCATCTTTAGCTTTTAGTTGAACCCTAATTTCCTTGATTTCACTTTGTAACTTTTCTTTCTCGTTTTTGATCGTTTCAAGGACCTCAAAAACAACACACATCTTGCACACAAAAACGGTATCTATATCCTGTATTTCTTCAAATGCACATTTCAAACCAGAGTTTTGAAAGAGAACCCAATTATAACATTTTTCACACTGTATCCATTCAGATTCCACGACAATTTTAGCAAGCCTAAAGGAATTCCTCTTGCCCGGAGAATTTGACGATTTCTTTGCATCTTTCTTATTTTTCGGTGCCATTTTGGATTCCGGAGTGACAAGATTTTAAAAACCCGAAGAATCCCTCCAAAATCAAGTTTTTAGTGTCCAAAGTACGCCTGGTTACATACTAGAAGAGTTTATACTTCACGTGCACATACCATTATCCATGTTAACTTATTAATTACAGCAACAATCGATTTTTTTGACGAGCAAGAAAAACGTGGACGCAAATCTCTACCACTGATCTCATCTAGTGGGATGCTAACCCCCTACCGCAACAGCACAAATGTAAAGTTTGAAATCTTTGAAATTCTGTACAGCGGTTATACTAGAAATCTCTTCAGATTTAAAGTTATTCTATTTATGGTGACCCTGCCCCAGCTACGGACTGGCTACCCTGAAGCAAACTGGCTCAGCGAACCTGAAAGCAACCGGAGGAGAATGTGAGTGAAGATGTGTCAGCACAGGTCGTTGCGGACTTGGTGTCGCTACAGAGTATCGTTGGTGAGTGTTGAAAGGGTGCAGGCCAGGAGCGGAAGCGACTAGAAGGACAGAGCGGTTGCAAACAGGTGCCAGGGCAAGGAGAAACAGCCGCCCAAGGTCACTAAGATCCTTACGGAAATGTTGAAGTAACGAAGTTACAGTAACACAAGTTTTAAACTGAAGATGGCAATAAAAATGAAACTAACCATTGTACCAATGGGAAGCAACGGCGGACTCGAATCGGGGGGGGGGGGGGGGGGAGAACCGAGATGGTGCAGCGAAGCAGGAAGGGGGTCAGGCCTGGAGTTTTCATTTTCATAAACTCAGGCGATGAGCAGGAACCGTAACCCGGAGGTGGGATCGGGGCAGGTGAAAGCGGGCCGGTACGTGGAATATATCGTCACCGGATTAGTGCCGCAGTGCATTTAAGTGGATAGGGTGGCCTCGGTAACCGAGGGTGGGAGAAAGACACCGTCTTACGGGAGCACTCTTCACCTTTTCAGCATCTCTTCAGTGACGACCCAACTAGCAAGGCTCTGGAGTAGCGGGACAATCCAAGCAGACACCGCTGGACCAAGGGGCACTGTTGTGTGGCGTGGCAGGGCCGGAAGAAAATTGTAGCTGGAAACCTTGCGGTAGGGACTGCTTGTCCCGGTGACGAGCCGCCAGAGATACGCAAGGAGGGCTGTTGCAAGTGAGGTGGAGGATCGTGATGAAAAACGACAAGGAGAACAAGTTGGCATAGGAGCCGAAGGAAATTTGCCGGAGGAGGAGGGGAATTGAAAGGCAGACAGGAGTTCGTAACCGCATCCAATGTCAGTAGAGGGCATGGTTCACGAAGGGAAACGCGGGCGGTGTGGAAAACGTATCAAGGAGCGTCTGTATCTAGGTCTGGTTTATACAGGGAACAATCGGGGTGATGCCTTTTACTGCCTTTTGGCAGGTTCGAAAGAGGAATCTCTGAGGGATTGAAGTCACCGAGGAATGGAGGACCGGAGTGGCCGAAGGAAGGTGGATCCTAAAGAAAGAGAATTCGTCCTTTTCCTCAAAGAGGGAGCATCGATCCGTAAGGTCTTGAATTGGTACGGATAGCGGAGCTGCTGGCGGAGCAGGATCAGGATTCTGGGAAAGACCAGGAGCGTTAGTGTTATTGCGTTGATTCATAGGTATGGAGTCCAACCAGGGAGCCATGTAAGAACGGGGTTTTGGAGAGGGGTTCCTTACTCTGATAGGTGGCGGAGCTTGTGGCGATGGAAGGCTGTGATGAGCAGGAGAAAGGATCCAAGGGATTGAGAAGCGAGGAAGAGACCGCCATGTTGGCTGCTGACTACCGAGTTGTTACCTGGAGATTAAGGCACGCGCAGCAGTCCTCGGCAAGGAAGAGTTCTTTACTTGGGGGAACGCAAATCTTGACTAGCTGCAGATTGGCTGTTCACAGGAGACGTAGTCTCATTCTGTTGACAATTCAAAAATCTCCATGCTGGTGGAGGCCTAAGAATGAAGAAACAATGCTGCAGTGACAGTCCTTGTAAAGGATCGTGGAGCGTCAAAGGTACAGAATATGGTATAGCAGGAGTAAGAATGAAGCGACGCAAGTTGTAGCGGTGCTGGTACAGTGGGCAAACTGGATGCGGAGCGCTGGTTTGATTGTAGAAAGCCGGGCAGCGTAGTTGGTGGAAGGATCACAACCTTAATCCTCTTGTAATGAGTATCCTGTGTATTTTTTTTTTGTAGAGGGTCACAAGAGACCAAGAGACTAAGACAAACAGGAATGGGAAAATGACGCCGTAAAAAACATTGGTGCATGAGGATCGTCGAAGAGGATAATAGTGGTGAGGATCGCTGGCCGACAGCGGAGGCGGATTGAGGAGTGCAAATAGCGCAATTGCATGTGACGATGGTGGAGATAGGAACGGCCAAGGGGCCAATCTGAGAGCGAAGAAGCTACGTAGTTCTGTGATGCACAGGAAGGGGAATACTGGAGCTGATGACAAGGAACCAGGACCGCGGATCAGAGGAGCTTACTAACATCATGTGTAAAGAGTGGCAGTGAAGGGGCGACCAGTATCGCCGAGCGGAACATAGGCCGGAATGGGAGTATGTTATAAGTGACGGTGTCGGCGGGAAGAGGCGGAATCGACGGTTTGGACAGAAAGGGGTTAGCCAAAGGCAACCCTGGGTATAAAGAATCTTGATCCGCAGTTAACTCAACAGCCTCTCTAATCCTAGAAGGATAGGATTCCAAGGAGACCGACGGTATGGAGGGTTCTGGGTGGACCAGTCCTTCCTTCGGTGTCTTCGTTGTTTTTGGCATGGCGGAGCGTAAAAAGGGGCAAAGTGTAGGTTGGAGCGTGTCTAACAGTGACCGTGTATGACTATGGTTAGAGAAGACAGATGAGCCGGATCGCACCATACGCGGTTTTAACAAAGGAGGCTGTGCAGTGAAAAGCGCAGTGGGTAGCAATGTGGATGGATACCTTTTCGTGTGTAGCTATCTGATCCGTGGAGCAGACAGTATCCTACCTGCAGTCGTCCTATGGTTACTGAGATGTTCCCACCCTTGCGTAGCAAGGGCTAGGAGGAGAACGAAGATGGATCAAGGATCGTCATTTCATCTTGGACTGCGAGCCGGCCGCAGGAACGACGGAGCGGTTTCATAGTTGTTGAGCCGTGCACCTGGGTGGCGATCCGTCCCCTCCTCTCCTCCGTTCCTCTTGCTCATGAAGGTGGTGTAGGAGGAAGGGTGAATGCGGCTCGTGAGTTTGCTCTTGACAGCGGACCGGTCATACGACGGAATCGCAGGGAAGGCAGGTTGCCTCGTTTGTTAGGCCGTAAAGTGCAGCGTCAGGGAGGCTGTCGAGTCAGGAAGTAGCGCAGCAGGCGGATTGTGAGGACGGACCAATCCTCTTTTTACCCTCGGAGCGGAGTGTCCTTGAAGCGGATTGGGGAAGGCTCAAGAGCAACCAAACGCGGTGATTGCCCTAGCATATAAAGACATTCGAACTGGAAAGAAGATGGAATTAGGATCGTCGGATCGCTGAGTTTATTCACAGTCTTGTGTTGAACCAAATGGAAAGGTGGTGATGCGGCTCAAATCCAGGGAGGTTGTGCAGAATCAATGCGTAGTGGGTAGCAATGCTTGTTCGGCTATAGACCGTATCAGCATTGAAGGAGTTCGTATGTGTTTGGTAACTATCCTCTGGTTACTGAGATATCCCCCCCCCCCCCAACCCTGCGGAGCAGGCCAGGGAGGAGAATGAGGG
>JAHWFP010048631.1:5334-22605 GCA_023313725.1 Lithobius niger | reverse complement strand
GTCATCCTTATTTGGGTCTTTTAAAAATAATGCGCTAGTGCCACGATTTTGAGGAAAGGATGCTTTAAAACATGTTCCTGAAAACCGACAAATATGTGTTCTTTAAATGTTTTTTTGTAACGAGATTCATTAGATGGATGTGCAGTTCGTGTAAGCATGTCCATACACATCAACACTTACGCAAGATGAAATATTCCCTGGTAGCCAAGGGTTTTTTTTTTTTTGAAGAAATGGAATTGGAAGAACAAGGAAACGAACAGTTCCATTTTTAGGGCTAGAATTTAATTTTTTTTCCTGTAATTTATTCAGCGTTCTTTGTTCTTACCCACCTCCTCCCGCTTTCTTGACAACATCAAAAAAAAAAAATCACGATTTTCACCGTATGGGGTGCTAAATTCCAAGATCCTTTCACATTTCCTCCCAGCGATTAATAACGACCGGTCCCCATATTTTAAAGCTGCTTGCTTCCATGTTGGGCCAAAAAAGGAGGGCTTTAGGCAGAAAAACGGGAGGAGGGACGAAACCACACGAAAAAAGGCGGGTAAATTGCAAAAAAAAGTTCTCAAATTTTCGGTTTCCGGCCAATACTTTCTCTTCGATACCCCTGGTCTTGCAGCACGTGGTTTTAAGTGTGAAATTTTAGGTATAACCAGTTTCAACTTTGTATAATTCTTTCAAAATCCGTCCGACCAACTTACAAAAGCCATTGCCTGCCCCCCCCCCCCCCCCCCGAATGTGCTGAGGGGGCGTAAAAGTCACATTTGAAAAAATTGGTTTATTCGTTGTTTTCTTCAAAACCTTCTTTTTTTTCCATGGAGCCATGCATTAATGCAAGAAAATATTTTCCAGTAACGGTAAATTGGTTGCTACAATTATCAGTAATACTAAGTTCAAGAACAATAAAACTAGGAGGTAGGAATCCAGTGTCAATCAATCAATATAAATCCACTCTCAAAATATTTAAACGAGCTCATCACTTGCCAGTCTCAATGGTAAACCCATTTTTTTTTTAGGTTTGGGGTTTGAGGCTAACTACACAGCACGGACTGTATTGTTATTGTGTGTGCGGTGTATCTTGAGTCCTGGAAGTATTTTATGAGCGGCTTCGTCTTCCTGGAGGGAGCGGATTTAATCGACGGCCGCCATTGTTTTTGTAATCATTTTGGATATCAACAAGGCACTCTGCTACCAAAAACGTACAATCGATTATCTGAGTTCGTTCTGCAGCGAACTCAAGAGAGGCCGCGCACACTTTAATGCACTATTAAGCATGGTGTCTTTCGTGCCCTGGTTATAGTCTTCTGTACAGCTGAAACATCTGAGAAGACGATTGCAACGGCTTTGTCCGTCGGTCGTTTTTGCAACTTCAGAACAGTACCAAATAGAGACAAACTGTTTTCACCATTGGATACAGCGACCAAAAATAAATTTTAAAACACGGCAAATTAAAACATCGTTGTTTCTTTGTAGCTAATAGGCTTTCTCGACGTAACTCACTGAGATAACATTTGATTGTCACATTTAAACACTACAGGAAAACATGCAACTTATGTAAAAAAACAAAAACATTTTGTTAAATACGACACACATTAGCTCATTTAAAATAATCTCGACACCGTGTTACATGGATGAATAGACCTACGAATTCTCGAATCGTATTGTCCTGATTACCTGCTGCTTATGAAATTAAAACGGCAGGTAAAAATTAGGCCTAAAAGGTGATAATTACACGTAAAACCTAAAACGAGGCCTAAAAAAAGCTAACACATGTTTAACTGGCAGTTCTGTTGGTTACTAACTTTTGATTACATAATGGGGGGGGGGCCATTGAGGCTTAATGGTGCATCGACAGCAAGGTCATTAGTGCCAACCACAGTCACAGTGCAGTGATCCGGGTTGCCACTGCGCCACACATTACAGAGGTGTTAAACAAGGATGGTGGGGGGGGGGGGGCCCGAAGCCAATTCCACTGAAAAAAAATTTCGTAACGAAATACAAACGTATCAGCTAAGTATTTTAAAACATGCCCCCAATATGGAGTCATTCTTGTGTACACTACTGGTTGAAGGGACGTACAAATCTGTAATCCCCCCCCCCCCCCAGAAAAAATATTTATTTACGCCACTGACAATAGCAGGAGCTGATAAATGTGTACATCGCCAAACCTTGTTTAAGTTGTTTACCAAGGCAGTGCTAAAAATCGTCAACTTTCTGGCATGTGCGCGCGTGAACTTGTGTTGAGCCAGGCGGCAGGGTACAAGATTTGTACCCCTGTCGACCTTGGCTTGAAGACACCCTCTCCTTCTCCGACTTTGAAGTTCGTTCAACCACTGACTTATGTATTTTCACACTAAATGTGATCATGTTTCACGTTTCTTTATTAGGGTCTGAAAGGCCCAAAGTCGTACGTGTAATCATCTTTGATGGTTCTCAACACTGTTGCAGGCAGAGCTGTCTCATGTCAGGATGATCATAGCAATAGTCATAGTTTTCTAAACTATTGATTAGGTCAGGAGCCGATGTTCACAATATTCATTTTTTCCTGATTAGGTGAGGCTTATCCCTCATAAGGGTTATTCGAGAGAATAGTGACGACTAGTCGTTGCACAATTAGCTGCATGGGGTCGCGCCCCAGAACAATTAGGGATGGAAAAATGCGCTAGTATCATGAAAACTTAAAAAATGTCTTTATTTCACTCCTGTCAATAATCAATCCCTGGCTCCAATTAAGCTTTACTTCACCGAAGTTCGATTATTATTGTATTTTTTTTTGGAGCAACTCTTCGTAGCAGTTTTTTGAAAGAATTTTTTTCTCCTACTAAGTCATCATTAAATGTAAGAAATTACTCTCTTTAGTGTCGTCAAATTAAAATGTTCTCTGTCTTCGAAGGGCAGCAGCTCCCCCTCCCCCTCAACTAAGAGTACACAATTGTTGGGGCCCCTGGGATCTTCGTAGTCATTTGGGGGAGTCCCGGAAAAATAAACCCTGGAAAGAAAATCCTGGTAAAATAGTCCCCGGAAAATAAATCTCTGGAAAAAATACCTGGGAAAAAAAGATCCAATGGGAAAACGATCCCATGGGGAAAAAAATCACGAGGACTTAATAGGAAAATGTTATACAAGATCTTAGAATTAAAATGTAATCAAAAGTAATCAAAACCATCAAGAAATGTGTGTAATTGTACCAAGTTCGTAAATTTTGATGAGAACGCTGAAGTACGGGACGTGTAAACTGCGTTTGATCTACAATTTAATGAACTCACGCCTGAAATCTGAAGGGGTAAGAGGAACATTAGAAAGAAACTAGGCTATCTGCAAATACGATAACGTCTGTTACTGGCTACGACTTGTGTGTGCCTTACTGGTGTTTCCGCACTTGTTGCGGCTACATATTTAACACCAGGAGAAGCTAAATTCCACACACGTCCGAAGCACTTGGTCATATCCATGTTGTGACACTCGCTTTGTATTCCACCGTTTCCACAAGGTGGTCGTGTGGGAGAGAAGCAGCAGTAGTCAGTTCCTGGCTCCTAGTTTTGTACACTTCTTTCAAAACCACGCTATCCGTCCGACCAACTACAAAAGCCAGTGCCCCCCAACCCCTCCCCAATCCGCAATCTTCTTTTACCAAAACAGTACCAAGAGACTTTATCTTCCTAGCACCCGGAAGAAGAAGCATGGAGTTGGGAGGAACGACACGCAATTTCTTTCTACTCCAGTCGGCCTTGGCTCTAGAAACAAAATGCCTTCCTCGCGTTTAAACACTAGTTCTCGCTAAGCAGCACATGCTTGGCCTATTCGCAGCACAAGGGTTATTTTTCACATTTATTTATTAGGTAAAAACCTACGCGGCGTAATTTTTAACGTACGTAAACGTAAAAAAAAGGTTCGCGTTCAAGAACTGTCCGCATGGGGTTGCGAGTGGTGAACACGAGGTAGAAGTCTCCTTTTTGTCCCCGTTTCATAAAACCAGAAAAAGCAATCAGTCACACATTCTCTCACATAGGAATTTTTTTTTCCTGGGAGGGGAGGGGGGAGAAAATTTATTTTACTGGGATATTTTTCCCCCAGGGATTTATTTTCCAGGGGATTTTACCTGAATTTTTTCCAAGATTTCTTCTGCCAAGGGCACCGTTGTATGAGAGTAGTGAGTACGTCTTTAAACTTATATTTGCAGGTTCAATAAGCCGACGAATAAAGAATGAAAGTTGTGGTATTCCATTGCTCATTCACGGTTCCGTGAAATTAGAACTGCTGATCATACAGTGGTTGGTCGAGAGGCAGTGCATCTTGCAGATATCTACGTCTCGTCAACCACTTCTCAAGTTGGATAAGCGAGGTCGTTAGCTGGCACACCTTAATACAAAAGAAGCCAAAAATCGAGGAAAATTAGAAGTTAAACTGTAAACTTATGTTAAAATTGAACGTATTATGGGTCATATTTTTCTTAGCTTGTCTGAATCTAAGAAAAACTGTTCCAGGAAAAATACTGTGAGGAAACATATCGTAGCAATAGTGAAGTGCACCAGCTGTACGTTACGTTTGTTTTGTGCGTACATTTTTTTTTTACTTCCCATTTCGGGTAATTTAGAAGCTAAATCTGTCTTTTAAAGTTGGAGCTTAGTTTAAACAGTCCTAGAAAATTAGTAACTCGTCGTAGTTGTTACTGTAATACGTCGCCATCAAAGAAATCGATAGATGGATCGTACAACGTCCGTCTTCTTTGTTGCTATGGTGATAGCACTGATTTCTATCAATAGTTGTCTAGTTATTTGGATGCATCAACTAATAGGCCTACAAATACGAATGGGACATTTTCTGTTTTGTTGTGGATTAGTTTGTTAAATTTTTCGTCGATGAAAAAAAAAGGCACATTTTTTTCAGCCATCTAAAGCAAAGAAGGAAATGAAGGTAGTATATTATTCTTTTTTTGCTCTACGACGTGTTTTACTACGTGGGGGGGAGGGAGGGAAGAGCGGCGGAAATATTACTCACATACTAAAGGGTCTTATTGTTCCCGAAAAGTTTAGTAGTAATATCACAGTTGGTAAAAAATCCATTCTCGAAAAAAATTTTTAACATTCGGCTTCATATATTTAGCATACGTTTTTTTTTTTACATTTTGATATTTTCTTCATGTCCTACAAAAAAGTGTCATGTAATTATTTATGTTTCATGATACAATTATTTTCCTGTAAGCTAAACTTTTAGTTTCTTAGGACACCAGAAGTAGAGCGCTTTGGGGTATCTAATTGAAAAGTATAAAGATCATCAGATACGGCTCTTGGTACTATCCAGGTTATAATTATATTGACGTGGGTGACGATGGCATTCCAACTCTTGCCTCAAGGGGGCAGCAATCTACAGGCCGTGGCTCCGGGCAATGTTTCAATATTGCTGGTGCGGTACATACTCTCGTAGCGAACCGTTCTATAGCTGCTTAAAAAATATTGAATCCCTGTTTTACAGTATTCTGTTCTGAGAATTAATAAATGTTCATATTCTGCATACGGATACAAAAGTTTTAGCTATACTGTAAAAATTGGCTGTGGAATCCACGAGGGAATCCAGTTTGATCAAAGCTTATAAACCAATGTTCACACCAAAATGGCGGCGTAGGCTTCTGTCAAGTGGGTACTTCACAATGTCTTTTGATTTCCCTGTAAATCAGTGCTATGCACCGTCGTTTCCCCACTGACGCTGTCCTGCGTTTTTGATGCCGGAATGTGTTTTTTTTTTTTTTATTCCCAGTGCATTTCGTTTATCTTACCGACATTATATTCTTCATATTTCTCTAATTGTAATACTCAAGTGATAAGTTTTTACCCTATCGTCCGTTCGAATCCACGCGGTGATCCCTTTTTTTTTTTTTTTGGACATCTACCCTGTATGGCGATTTCATGCATTGAACACATCAGTCTGGTAGATTCTTCATTTTATTTTTCTGTTTCAATTTAGAATTAGCTGTGCAGATGCTGCAGTTACACCACTGGGGAGGAGGCGGGGGTAAAATGGTAATTTATGCGTCGATAGGTTTTATTTTGAACCTTGTTAGCCTAACTATCGTTTTGTTTTGTTTTTTATTTCAGTTAAACATTTTTTCTGCACGCATTGGGAAATCGTTGTTGTTACTACATTCCTGTTTTGTAGTAGGTGAGGCCGATTCTCAGTTATGTTTTGACTAAAAAGAATTACACGTGTTGTTACAAAATGTAAAATTAAAAATTTAAATGACGTATGTCCTTTCCTCATATATGACATATACCCCTCGCGTAAATAGAGCATTCACAAATTACTTAACTTTTGGAAAGGGAGGGGGGTTTGATCAAAGAGAAGAAATTAATATGACGAAGTGTTGCGTGTAAACAGTAATTTTCTCTATTCTTTTCCTACATTTTTGCACTAAATTGTTTTAGTTGGATTGTTTTTCTAACTTCTGTTTACAATTTGAATTCCCCCCCCCCCCCCAAAAATCACTGGTAATTACGCCCCTAGATACGAATTAATTGTATGTATATATTTAATTAACCCTAGTTTTCGTAGAAACAGTCGAGAAGTATATGAAAGTAATATGTAAATCGAGAGCAGGAAGCATTCTGCTTATACGCTCCTTCTCAATAAAACCATCATACAAAATACAAGTTTCAAACTAAATGATTTTGTCTAGTCTGTTTTTGAAAGTGTTGATCGACGTTGCGTCCACGACACTCTGGGGCAGAGAGTTCCAATCGTCAATCACACGATGAGTGAAAAAGGATTTCACAATGTTCACCCTTGCTTGCGGCTTGAAAATTCTGGCCCATTGTTAAAGGGATATACCTTCCAGCGCCATTTTTCTCGATCCTCCACATCAAGTGCGGCCCCAAAGGTCTATTTCTTTACTGTTAGTCTTTCCCTAGCTAAAAATCCTTTTTTAAATGTGGCGTCTAGGAGATTTTCTGTTGAATATAATCAAGATATAATGGAACTTTATTTACTAACGACCCATAAGTATATGATGCATTGCGCGCTTACAATGACCATGACGTTTCATCTCTGTGTGTGCATGTACTAATTTGGTAATAATTACCGCGAGATCAAAAATCTAAAAGCGTAATGAGGTATAAATTAAATTTAATTATTACAATAGATCGCCGGAGCAAAATTATAAGATACTAGCCTAGAGAATTATAAATTGTGATGTTAAAATACGAGAATCAATCCGGTTTGTGACGACACGATTAATGCGTTCATGCTGGTTCGCCTATTAGGCACGATGCCAAATGAGACGTTCTTCAACGCAGCAACTATCTCAGATGACCTTGGTGTTCGTTATGCGCGGAAGGCTACCAGCGCAAACTGTTATAAGGCAGGCCGGGTGTCCCTTTAACAAGAAGAAGAATAAGTGCCACTCAGGACGGCACTCGGGACCCACCCCACTTTTATGCTCCACAATCGCGTTTTCAGGCAGTAGCAGCCATGTTACTGGCAGATCAATTTGAGGCAACTGCAAGCTGAATGGGTGCACGGTATTGTTGTATGCTTGTGGTATTTATTGGAGATTGTTTCATTTCTTGTGTGTTGGTACGTTTATTTCTTACTGCATACTTCATTTCTGCTTGTTGTTGATCTGCATCTGGTGTTTGTGACGGTGATCCACTGTGTATTAGTCCAGTCAACGGAGGGGGGGGGGGGGGGGTTTCCTCGGGCAATTTTTTCCCCTTCCAGTTTTTTCCGCATTTCTCTTCAACTTTTTTCCGTTTATTCTTTACCCTAGATTTGACCATAGGAGATGACAGCCAGAGCCAGTGATGGTTCTATTTTTTTTTTTTTTTTAAATTCATCGTTGGTGGCAGTGGTCGAACTTTGCAGTTTTGTTTGTTTGTTTTTGTGTTGTTGTCATTATAGGTTCGGTGAGATTTTGTCAGTTTCCTTGGCCCGTATTTCACTGAGCAGTTGCCCGGTTGCATTCAAAAAGTTCGATTTTCGCAACCCTACGGTGATAGCGCAGCCCACGTATCTGCGGATACAAAATACAAACTATTTCAGCTTACCATGCAACCCCAGACTTTAGTTTTCAACAAAAAACACCCTATCAGCATTGAGGGAAAATGTGCAGATTTATAGCACAATCTATCCTCATGAAATCAATATCAGATGTGCAAGGTGAGTGACCAACGAGTTTAATCAGGAGCCATAAAACGCGTTTTGTCCCATCCAGATAAAATATACACATCCATCAAACTATACTCTCAAACACAGTCCATGATACATCCTATCTCGAAGCTTAAAATTGGAAAGATATCTACGATATTAGCTAGTGCTTTATTTTATTCGCAAATTCGATTATTTTTTATACAGTTTTATTTCACATAAAAAACTAATGCATAATACCAAGCAATAAAGGGCGGTAGTGAAGCCAACTTCCGCTGTAGCAGGCTTAGTCAAAGTGGGTACTTCGCAAAAGACAATTGTATTTTCCGCACACGGTACCTCGTACCGTTGTTTCTCCACTGACGCCGTCCTGCCTTTTAACTGCCGGTTTTTTTTCAGTTATTTACATCGCACCAGGCTTTAAGGTCTACTATAATTACGTTGAACAATTCAATAATCAATGTAGCGTGTGTGTTGTTTCCTGCACTTTCTCGTTCGCGCGTTCGAATCTTGCAATAAGAGTAGGAACAATTTTTTTCCCACTGAAACACTTTGAAAGACGTATTTTGGACTTTATTTTTCATTTATACTTTTTTATTATCAACAGTTTTTAATTTTTTTTTTAAATTACAGTAGCCTTAATGCAATTTGTGTCAAATACCCAACTCCTTGCCTTCTTACTACTGTAACATGACAATAACATGTGTAACTAGGAGGTAAATAAATGCATACGTGGAGTGTCCATGTTGTATCTATTATCACTTCATATTCCATCCCTTGTCCCGTCCCAAGGTCGTCTGAGAGAGGAGCTCAGCTGTGGGTCAGGCAAGTTGATTCAACATCGCCAGAATCATACTATAGCAGAGTATCGCTAAAAGGCGTCAACTTTCCAACATGTGTGTTAACTAGCATTGAATCAGGAGGTGAAACGCACATTTTCTAGCCCAGTCGGCCTTGACGTGAAGAAGCCATATCCTTCACTGCTTCACGCTTGTGGAACGCTGTTGCACGCGGAGGTGCCACATGCGTGGACTAACTGTAGCACGAGTGGGATGTTTGCACAAGTGTGTTATCAGTTGGGTTTCTCAGTCCTCCACATCAAGTATGGCCACAAAGGTATATTTCCTTACCGTTAGTCAATCCCTTGGTAAAAATCCGTTTTAAAATGTGGCATCTAGATTTTCTGTTGAATAATAATTAACTATATTTACTGCGTCACGCAGTATATGATGCTTTGCGCGCTTACAATAACCACGACGTTTCATCTCTATGTGTGCATGTGCATGTAATTTTCTAGTAATTACCATGAGATGAAAAATCTAAAATACTAATGCGGTAAAAATTAAAAATTATTATTCCAATAGATCGCCGAAGCAAAATTATAAGACACTAGTCTAGAAAATTATAAATTGTGATGTTGAAATATGAGAATCATTCCGGTTTGTGACGACACAATCTTTAACTTGATGCTGTTTCGTGTACTATTCCCAAAGCCAACCGAGACAGCAGCTATGTTGCGAAGAACGCAGCTACCACCCCAGCCGACCTAAGCGCTCGTAAACACGCGAATGGCGATCTGCACGTAGCTGTTATAAGGCAGGTGGAATGTTAGACATTCTGCATTTGCCGGCTGCAGCAAAGGGATAGCCATTTATTGGGCCACGCGCCCCTTAGATGCACCAGCAGTTGCCAGTTTGCCGATGTCTTTATGATTAATTTCGGGAGAGAAATCAATCGGCATAAATCTTGAATTTGGCTTTAATAATGGTTGTTGTTGTTGTCAAGCTCTGGTATTGGCTGCTGACGTGTATTCCAGGGCTCCCGGTCCTCCTACATTTCCTATTTTTTGTAGGATTCGTATAAAGCTCCTATAAATCACGAAATGCTCCTATATTTTTCAATTCCGAACTGAAATATTGCCCTGTTTGTGGTATGTTTCCTTGGTATACTAATTGTTTTGATCATAAAAGAAGACACTGGCACTGCAGTATGGTATGATAACGAAATATGAATTTGTCGAGCGACCAAACACAGCACAATAAAGGATGTACCGACTACGATTGTGTTATACACTCATAAGTGAGTTTTATCTTATTATGGTATACAGGACAGCCAAAAATATTGTAGGCTAATAATACAATAGGACACTCCGACTGGATCCTGGCGTGTAATTCCTATAAACCTTCTATAAATTTTGTTTGATTTTCCTATAAAGCTCCTATATTTAAAAAAAAAAATTCCTATATTCCTATTTTTTATCCATTGAAGTTGGCTGGGAGCCCTGGTATTCCTACTGGTTGACATGGCATTACTGCCGTTGCCGTGAGCTTGGCCACGCTCACGCATATCGTCAAGTGTTGGTGGTGAGGTGGAACGAGGAGGCGAAAAGCTATAAAATCCATCTCGCATTGCCCCTTTCCATACCCCAAAGTTTCCTTGATTGCTTTGTGTCATAGGTACACTCCAAACTTGAGACGGTGGTCTGTTCAATTCATTGTCAAGAAATAGCATAGTGATGTGAGGATAGGGCGACTGCTGCACCGACAGCGAGTCACTATCTCCAGTTGCTTTTGGGCTTAAATCCCTTTTTCATGTAAGTCAGTTACGAGAGATTCCAACGATGGTTTACTAGTTACTGAAATACATTGACAAATTTCATAACATGCACACCTTATGCAAATACATTTTGCACACTTCATGAATTGATATGTCCCACTAGTCACAACACAATTACCAATTCCAATAAAAATGTCGCAAGTAACAAAATTGATAAAATCAGTTTCTTTGTAAACACACAAATACAACAGCAGCCAGTTGTAGCTTCATTCGTTTCCATACGGTGCTTTGTTGGTACTTTTTGGTGGGCGTTTCCAGAGAATCCCAGTATATCTTGAGGATGGAGAAAGCGTCTTTCGGCGTTTGTCTTTGTAAGCAAATTGGTGCTGGCTATTCCCCAGCAGTGGTCTGGAGCTTGGTACGTCCACAGGATGCCAGGGCACATCCCTCCTGGGTGTTTGGAGCCAAGCGTGATTGTGTCTTAGTAGGGAGGGATATGTCCAATGTCTTTGATACATGGTTCTCTGAAGTGTACCAGCTTTTGTGGGCTGGTATAATGATGGAACTTGAGGAACTGGTATAATGATGATCATGTGGATCTCCCTCTTGTCTTACCTGGGGTTGCCTTGGCTTATATCTCGGTGTCGTTCTGGTGGAGCCATCATAATAGACAGTATTTCATACTCCTAGTCCTTTCTTAAAGCTCTTGATCATGTGGCTTTGTGTTATTTGCTGGCATTCTTCCAACAGCTGCTTGATGGGGGCACTGTTTGCCTTCTTGGTTGTTCACCATTCTTTCTCCAGTTGGAAAGTATGAGAAATGCCTCTCGACCTCATCTGGCTCTCGTCCGACGGCTCTGTACCCGGAAGTTTATGAGCGTATTCTTGTTCGCCGGCTTATTTGCTCACTGGGCTACTTGCATGGTTTGTCCGCTAGCAATTTGTGAATGCGGTTTTGTTTTGACATCCAGTGTGTGTGAAGCCTAGCTTCAGGGCAATTTTGTTATGGCAGTAGTTTTGGACATTAAGGCTGCCTACGATAATGTTGCGACTGAGTGGGTTGGTTACTCTCTGTGTGCGCTGGGTGTGAGAAAAAAGCTCACCAGGGGGATCCTGGTTCTCTTGGGTCAGAGGCCATTTGTTACCCGTGTGAGTGGCTTTTGCCCAAATGTTCTGGTAAGCTAGTGAGGTTTACCTCAGGGAAGCTGCCTAAGCCCAATTCTGTTACCTGTGGTGAGAAATGAGATCTTAGATGAATTAGGCCAACATGTGAATGTTGTTGCATATACCGACGACACTGCAGTTTGGCTTGTTGGTGCTGATGTTGCCACTCTTACCAGTCTCATGCAACAGGTTATTAGTTTTGCTGACAGCCTCCAGGCAAGCCGTGGCTTGTAAAGTAAGTAAAGTAAAACATTTTTTGCAATTGCAAATGTCAAGCAAGGATCGGGGGATCACTGACAGCCTGCCAAATCTACAAAAAATATAAGAAGGTAAAATTCAAACGATTTAAAAGTGAGTGCACCCAGATTGGAGGGTATGTCAATGACTAAAAAGACATGTGGGATAGAGAGTCCCATAAGACTGAGGCAATAGTCTTCTCTCGTGGGTCCCCGGCAACTATCTCTTTTACTGTTGGTACCATGGTTGTGACCACGTCTAAGGATGTTCGTTATCTGAATGTGTCGTTAGATTCTCAGCTCTTTTGGTCAAGTGAGGTTGCTATTTGTGAAGAAGCACATGTCAGATGAGCTGAGGACTCAACGCATTGCCACACAACCACCTGACGGCCAAACGGTCAGTTATTTCCTTCTTTCGTGTGTACATCTGGGCTGCGATTGACTATCATCGTCCTTTCTTTGCTGGCTCGCTGCATAACATAGACAGCCTGCAAGTCTCCATCAATGAGTGTCTGCGAGTTGTCACTGTGTGTCTACTGTCGACTCTGGTATTGGCACTTTTGAATGAATCGGGTGAGCTCCCCATTTCCCATCGTGCTGTGGAGCTGCTGGTTGACCTTTGTCTTCAAGGTTTGAGCCACGGCACTGATGATCTTGTGGGTAGGGTCTTAGTGATTATCATACTCTTAGTCCACTAGCAGGTACCTGTCTCGGTGTTGCTGTTTCCCTGTTATTAAATCAGCTGTTTTGTACCCTCCCTGATTCATTCTTTATATCGCCGCTGTGTCCATTAGTGTGGTGCCCCTGTTTTGGTAAGGTTTTCTCTGCCCGATCAAATCCGTGTACTGTTGATTTTTTTTTGTGATGCATTATTCCACCGCGAGAACTGGGAAGGAGGGCTTGGTGTTTTTGTTCTTGGTCTGAAACTGGGTGCTAGTTGGTTCTTGAGTCGTGTACCATCTGTTTTTGTGTGTGAGCTGGTTGCTATCTCAATCGGGCTTGACACCGCTGTGGACTTGCGCCTCTCTGAATTTGCCTTTTGGTCGGACTCTGTGTCCTGTGTTCGGTTTTTGCAGTGCTTCTTTGGGCACTTCACAGTCAGTCACTAAGTAGTGTTGGCCATTGGCTGGAAGTTGTTTCAGGCACGAACATAGAGGCCTTGTCTCTGTATATTGGGTTCCAGGACACAGTGATGTGTTTGAGAATGAAGTTGCTGATTAGCTTGCCTCTGTAGGGTATTCCTCCCACCTGTGGCCGGTTGTTGTACCTGTTGTTCTGTGTGGCTTGCGCCCTGTAGTTTTCATGTGGGCTCGGTGCAACTGGGAAGTTGAGCGGGCTAATGGCGTAAATGGCTTTTTTTGCATGCCATTCATCCCACTGTGGGGTCTCCAAGGCTTTCGGGGCTCTTGCTAGGAATGCTGCTGCTGTTGTGTCTTGATTTCGAACTGGTTACTCCCTCTTGCATGGTCATGCTTTTTGATTTGGATGGTCAGCATCACCTGCATATTTGTGTGGTGCTGATGAGACTGTTTCAATTCCTGATCCTCTGTCCAATCCTGCGTACGGATTGCAATAACCTCCCCGTTCACCACCTCTCCGGTCACCTCTCTACTGCTACCCTTTTCCAACTTTAACTTGCAGTCAACAACCCTTTTCCACGCATGCCTTTCCGTCTGTCGCAACCTGTAAGAAGAACATACAAGCAAAATACTATGCTAGTAACAAATTTAGGTAGAAGTAACTATTACAACCCTGTTGCAATTAGAAATTGCTCGTTTGATCGATCCCTTCCCCCACACGTAACGTCTGCACACCACCCATTCACACCATGTGACACACTGAACGTCTGTGTTCACCACAATCCATATGATCACACCCATCACAATCGTGAACAATCCAACTAAGGATCTGGATGTGTACACGTAACATCTATGCACACACATCCATCCACTACACACTACCTGCATGAATAAGAAAATTTCACAAAAAACACATATTTACCCATGTGACGTCTGTGAACACTCAAAAACTAAGTGCTCTTTCACAATCTGAGCGGAACTGGAAGTTCTCTTCATAACCAGATGGGTTCTGATCCTGGTGCAGTTTCCACACTGCTGTTTGCTTGTTACGCAGCCTTTTGGATCTGCATCTGTGTAGCGTTCTGTCACTCCTTTGGTTGAGTCAGCGTCAGTAGAACTCAGCAACTCAGAGTTTTATTGCGATGTCTGCTTTCCAACTCCTGCAGCAGCTCCTGCGCTTACCGAAGGATCTGTGGAACGATTTATGGAGTCTCCATCGTCGTCCTTGCAACTGCTCCTCGCCATTTGGCCAAAATATGTGAGGATGTCACATACATTTGCCGTGCTCTCTTCCTTAGGGTTACACACATTACATAATCTGTACCCTTTTTTATGTTCTACAATCAGGTACGGTTCTTTGAAGACCGGTGTAAGTTATTTGATTGGCACTTTTCTGAGCATTCTATTTCAGCGGTTTCTCAGCTTTACCAAGCTCCCAACTTCAAAAGAATGATCTCGGCACTTTCTATTATAATTGCATTCACAGGATCTAGGCAATTCGGTCACATTCGCCAATGCAATATCATACACAGCTAGCATCATTCGCTAGCTCCTGCCTGCGTTGCTCAAATGATTTCGGTTCTGCCTGCACTTCCGTTTTTGGCAGCATGATTTCCTCAAACGGAGTCTTCAGATCGGTCAGATGCACCAAGTAGTATGGTGTCTCCCCATAGCTGCATGTAGCACACAGTCCACAATGCCCACAGTATGTCCAGTAACAGTAATCCCCAATTGCTCTGGTTTTCATGAACAAATGCCCTTAAGCATGTCTTCACGGTCCTGTTGGCTCGCTCGGTTGCGTTAACTTGTGAGTGGTAAACCATACACAAATTATATGCTGTCTTTCCCTGTTCCAACAACGCCTAAAACGCTCTACCGACGAACGCTGGCCCACTGTCAAATATGACGAAATCTGGGTATCAGTATTGGTCAATCCAGTGTGTCTTAAGTTGGATGGCCGCAGTCTTCGCTGTACAGTGACGAGTCGGGACTACCACTACCCACCAGAGAACATAATCAATCGTGACAAGGATGTATCGATTTCCTCCAATTGTTCTCAGTGATCTTCTCACGTATTCTAATCTGACGCCTTTAAAAAGGTGACCCAGGATTGTCGATTCCAGGAGGCCCTGCTTCAGTTGATTTGAAGTCTTTGTCATCTCACATTTGTCACAAGACTGAATGTATTTCTTCGTATCTGCCAGCATTGTTGGCCAAAACGCTATTCTTCTTGGCCGGTGCATAGTCTTAGTCATGCTGAGTTGTCCAGCTATGGTTGAATCATGGACCTTGTATAAGACGGTATGTGTTAGTTCCCACGGTACTACGGTCCGTAAACCATTATCGTTCCTTCTTTTTCTTAAGTTGACCGGTTCGACGTAATACAGTATGTCATCCTTGATGGCAAAGTACTGTTTGCATCTTTCCTTGAATTTTCTGTGCCGATTAGGCCGACTTCCCTTGGTTATGATCTTATGGTCTTAGCTTTCCAGTCTTCTTTGCTTTCCGCTGCTCCAGGGTAGTGTCTACATCCTGCGGTACTTCCTTTAATGCCTTGACTACCCATTCGGAATACTTATTCTTAACCTGCACTGCCCGTATGGTGCCTTTGCCCAGTATAGTCTTTCGTTCATGAGTTCTCAGTGCTGCGAGTCTAGATTTCTCGACAGCGCCATTTAGTGGGATGGATCGTGAACATATATACGAAAGATACACACACGGTGCTTATTTGAGTTCATGTTGCACGAGAATTTCTGAAAAAGACCAGGAGCAGCAGCAGCTGCAGCAGAAGCTAATAATGTCAAAGTGCTATAACGCTGCAACTTGTAACAATGGTGCGAAAAGGAGGCAAGGCGGACATGACAAGATCGGAGTTCACTCGAACAAGATGTTACGATGCTTCGGCACGGGGAAAATCACACTGTCGTTGCATCTTGTTCAGGTTTACATTATCGGCCAGCGATAGGTTAATTTCAGATAAGAGCTGTGACTGGCTCTTGGTGTGCCTCTTCCCCCCACCCCTCCCCAGCTCTGCTGCTTCTGCTCGGGTTATAGCAGCATTTCGCCGTGCGGCTGAGTGGCAGATGTAAAGACGAGTGTTAGGAGTCCTGTTGGGTTTCTTTCAGTCTAATTTGTTTGTTGTTTGTAAGAAGAGTATTGCTCTAGGCTTCCTGGTTACGCTGTTGAGTTTGTTTTATCCCGAGTTTTGTTTATGCTTAGTATGTATATAGTTTTTAGTATAGAGTGCATGGCCTAGTATAGGGCCTCTTTGCTCTGCAATAAAATCTATGAAATTCCTTGTTGAGAACCATAATGAAACAATCCTGGTTTTTGCTTAAATATTTCAGTGTTAAACCGTAAGGTGCTCATTCCTGAAGCCTTACGGCCTCAAAATTGGGCAGCCGACATCGCAGAAGAATTTGTTTAGTTCTTTACTTCCACCATTTAGGTCAACAGCTTAACGTAGCGGGTTGGTGGACACCACAGTTGTATATATTGTACAAAAAGCGGTTCTTCAGGTCCCGCATCAAGAATACTCCAAAAATAACAAAAAACTACTTTTCTCACAATGTAAAAAAGAATTTTGGTAGTTATTAAAAAGAAACGTAACTGACGCATCCTTGGTACTTTGCTGGCTGATTATGATTTCCATTTCAAATTTTGTGACGACACTTTGTACCGTAATTGTTAACAACAATGGCAGAATTATCGGTGGGAACAGACGTGGAGTTTCATATTTGGCCACCACTTGCCCCGTCACCGCTGCCGATAATTTTACAAAATCATGTTAGTCGGCGGCGTGGCGGCGCACACCTCTAATTCCCTGCGTCGTAGGACGCACTTCGAATAGCAAGGTACTTTTTTTTTGCCTTCCGTAAAATGAGAAAATGTAACCTACGTACCACTACACTCCTTCACGTACTTCGTGCTGGTTTGGTGCGGGGTCTGCAGTTACTCTTCTCCCTAGACGTACCATAGCTTAGGCCTAGAAGGTTTGCAATGTCATTACGCGCTACCATAGATTAGAAAGTTAACTAGATATACCGTCTCACCTCTTCCCATCCTACGCGGACCTCTAGCGGAAGTTGCGGCTACTAATACCT